>JACEIK010003657.1:42246-158636 GCA_018107945.1 Datura stramonium | reverse complement strand
CAAGTAGTAAGTGGCTCAAGTAAGCCAAGTATCGATCCCACAGGGACTGGACTACGGGGCAAAATCTACTCAAGTGTCAATTTACTGTTACTCCAAATATACAGACAACAATGTAAAGAAAAGTTTTATATTTTCGTTATCTAATTTTATACTAAGGCTAAAATGAATATACAAGTGAGTCTGAAATATGAATGTGAGCATGCTGAGGCTAAAACGAACATGTAAAGAAATCAATTATCGATACAAATTGGTTTATCTTTTCTCCGGTTGCTAGTAAGAACTTATGCCTATGGATTAAAACTCTCGTATTTAACCCAACTTAAGAATCATGAACCTTCCACATACATTTCTGTGATAAGAAGAAATTCATGTTCTAGACAACCATAAAACCGATTCCACACTTGACTAATACGACTTTCGGGTATATTTCTAATCTGAAGGTAAATCAATTCAATCTTCCCAAACTAAGAAAAAGATCATATCTCTTCAATTTCACAACTTTCCCAGGTTCGTGCTCTCTCAGTGGCTTAGGACTCGGACTTTTTAGATATACATTAACAATGGCCAAACATTAATGCTAGTAAACAAGAAATTAAAAGAACAACCATGGAAGAAAAGATGGAAAAACCAGATGATCAACAATTACATTTCAATACAATTGTTCCTAACCTCAACAAGAAGTGAAATTAGCCACTCATTTGTGGATTAAACATCGTTAAATGAGTGTAAATCATACAAACAATTGAAAAGAAAGGAGAAGGGATGAGAAAACCTAAAATTTGGAGTCCTCTCAGCTGCCTTTTTTAACCCGTTCTTGCTCTCCATGAAGTCCGAATAATTAAAAAATGAACCTAGGTGTTATTTATCTTGTGAGAATTTTCCCAGATAACAAGCAACGTGTCACCGGAATTGCATCGCGAACCTTTGCCTCGTGACACGGTGCAACGTGGAGAGCTCTACGGAATTTGGCCAACGTGGCACGGCATGCGGCGGGCTTGCCCGGCGTGCCCTGGTGCAAACGTGGACCTTACTGGAATGTCAAGTTCCGAGTACTTCGTCCAACGTGCCACGACACGATCGCGGACCCTCTCTGGAATCCTTGAAATTAAATCTCCTGGACGGGAATGCATCGCGATAGCGTGACAGGATCCATCGCGAGGCCTCTTTTATTTCTTGCTTCCCTTGGCCAATTCCTTGCTCGCTCCCGAGTCCATCTCAGATTCCTCCCAACATGCATCTTAGCTCCATAAAAAGTACGTTTTTCCTGCAAAACAACGCTAACCATGTTGGTTACGAGAAGGTGCGCGACAATCCAGACCATGCCTCGCCACTACGAAGCGATTACATTGCCACTCGCCTATTACGGGGTCACCATGGGAGTTAAACTAATAAAGCGGCCGAGGAGGTAGGAAAATGGGGTCAAATGTTGGGTAATTTGATCGAAGACTGCAATGCCGGTGGATGTTCGGCGGTTCAGAGATCCAACCGTGGTATATTCAAGTCTAGATACTATTTGGTTTTAATAGGACTACGAGGTCTCATTGTACTCTCCGTCACGAGCAAATGCGGCAGTGGAAGAATGCAAATAATACCCAGGGTTGCCAACATGGATGCATACCAAGTGGATTACAAGGGCGACTTTGTGCATACTCTAGACATTGCAAAAGCATGGAACAAAAGATTTACCTCGATGAAAAGAGCATAGAGGTTGGCCGTGCTCAGGGCGAGCTACGTAATAAATTTATGGTGGCTACATGATGATTGGGATGGTCTTGCCAATGCTCCGGGCGTCAAGCGAGGTAAACATGTAGAGGATAAGGAGGCCTAGAACAAACCTACATCATTTGTTTAAGAGAAGGTCAATTCGAGGCTTGTCACCAGGCGGTTACACGGCTGACGTGCCAAAGAAATTCTTCCGAGATGGGCAAAGAATTGGAATATTGGAAGATGGGGCCTTAGGTGCGGATTCAGGATACGGGATTTGTGTGATGAATTCAACAAACATGGAGAAGAATGCCTAAATGGGGGAGCTATGGGGAAAGATCTAGCATTGGCCTACCTTACATCCGATCGTCACGCGTTTTGACAAAGTACTAGAAGATCCAAAGAAGTCGGACGTCAATGAAGAAATTTTCAAGATTTAATGTTTTTTTTAGTTTGTTGTAATTCTTGCAACTTTTATTGTAATAAAGTTTTATTTTGGATTTATTTTGGGAGCAAAATGACAATACTTAACAACATTTTCTCTCAAATTCTTTAGGCCTACCTCTTGTCATCAAAGAGGCCCGTAAATTAGGAAATACGTCATTATTTTGTTTGATCTTTGGCACACAATGAACATTATTTCTAACCTCTATTACTAAGCGTGGTTGTTTGTTGTTGGTCTTATTTTCCCTTCCCAAAGGTTGATACACCGTACAAACTGGCCTGCCACACAAGATGAGAAACGGGCTCCTCCTTCTCCTCCTCCTATTCCTAATCGCAACAGAGGAAAGAACAAGATGGACGAGCATAACAACAGTGGTAGTGATGCACCCGAGATGAAAAGGGATAACTTCGAAGGGCCGGCCCTCCCGAGGATACAATGAGGTAATTATGAGGCTCGGCGAAATTTTTGAGCTTGAAGAATTAGCACAAATCGCAACCTAAATACCCAGGAAGCATTATTTGGGACCCAGCGGATGCCTCACTTCGAGCGCTAGCAGGTCTTCCTATGTCCTCACAACTTATGCTCCACCACCAAGACACTCCACTAGCAATACGATACCCTCCATATACTTATCCCCAGTCGCAGAAACTCCGGCTACCTCCATTACCCGTCACCGGTTAAATACCTCCTCCAACCCATGTGCAGCCTACGCCCGCGCTCAATACTAACCGTCTATCTGAGCGGCACACCACGTAACTCATAATCTTGAGGAATCGAACCGGAAAAGGATAGGCGATTGAACTCCATGAAGAGTTGAAAGAAGATAAACGGATTGCAAAATGTTGAGGAAACAAGGGAATAACGAGATTCACGGATTATGAAGACATGTGCATACATCCCAGGATGTCGAATTAGGAGGAATTACCAAACCTCCCAAGTTCGGCTTGTTTAATGGGCTGTGATCAAGGAGCCCACCTAAGATTATGTTGCGACAAGGCGGGCAGAGGTGGGACGGAATGAGAAGATAAGGATGAAGTTGTTCATGCGAGTACGTAGAGATACTTAGGCTGGTATGTAGAGCGAATCAGAAAAATGGTTTACACAGGCGAGAAATGGCGGTGACCTTTGTAGAAGCAGATTTTGGGTTCGACCACGAAAATGCACGACTTGCATTACATCAAAACCTGAAGAGGAAGCCCGAGACTTTTAGGGAATTCGCAGCTCGGCGGAGGGTAGGGGACTAGAGTGCGACCCCCGATCGGAAGAGTCCTGATAGAAGGATATTTTCATGCGGACTTTGGACCGCAAGTTTTATGGCAGGATTGATGTTGGTCAACGAAAAGCTGCCGAGAGATTATCAAAGCTAGGAGAGAATATTGAGAACGGTATCAAGGATGGTACCAATATTAATTTGAATGCACTACAAGCGACTAACAAAGCCTTGCCGATGCAGGAAGTAACGAGACGCAAGAAGAAGGAAATCGAAATAGTTATGATGGCGGGGGGCCAAGAATTGTGTTCTGAGACCCCGAGACTCCAACCCCACTGCAAATGCCAACCCCGCTGCAAACTTCACCCTACCAAACTCCACCTCCACCATATCATGCTCCATCATCACCTTATCAAGCTCCATCTTGTTATCCCCTCACCAAGCTCGTATCAAACTCCTCCTCCGTCCCATTTCCAAACACTTCCATCACATTACCAAGCCCCCACTTATCATTTATAACACACAACCCTCTTATCCACGACCTTCTCACTCACGACCTTCTTCCTCACCAAACCAAAGGCCTAGAGCTCAATTTAGGCCAACAAAAACTTATACCCTTTATCGAACCAATTGACCGAGCATTATGAGAGGTTGAAAGAAGTTTGGTTACATTGAGCCTATTCACAACGCTCGGTCGATACCCAAGCTAGAGTGGTATGACCACAGCAAAGTGTGTATTTATGTATCACTCGGGAATGAGGGGCACACTGATCCTGCGGGTGGTGAAGGGTGAATACGAAGTTGATTGACACCAAGGTTATTCACCTCAAAGGATGTAAACCATAGAGGCATTGTGAGTAATCCCATTTTGCCAAATCACCCGGTGAACATGATTTCTTGTAATGAGGCTGAAGACTTGCCAAATACTATTGGGATGATTGAACATAGAGCAAGTTCTTCTTTAGATTCATCGGGAGAGTACGGTGCGCCCTCGTTCGAGGTTGGTAAAGCTACGCAAGGCCTCATTACGGTAGTGAGTTTGCTCCCAATTCATACAAGATAGTACCTTGGAGTTACAAGGAAAATACCTCCTGAGGAAAACAAAGGTATTGGGCAAATGCGGCCACGAGGGGTGACACGGTGCGGAAGAGTATACACTCTGATACTTTGGTTCAAGGAATGAATAAAGGGAAAGCGACGGTGGAAGTAGAAAATAATGGAGTACGGAAAAAGGTGCAAGTGAAGGAGTATTCGGTGGTAGAAAAGTTGACGAGACCCGGGCTCAAATTTTACGTGTCTTATCATACGCGAGCTACGAGCCAATACCAAAGGCTTTGATGAAGGTGTTAGGAGAAGCCTATGTCCTGCAAACATATCTAGTAGTGAGGTGGCTAATATGATGGGTTAGGTATTTGAGGCCCATAAAAGAAATATCGATTTCCATGAAGATGGGCTCGTGGAAGGCGTGGCTCATAACAAGCGCTGCATATCACGGTGCGGCACTCGGACAAATTCATCACCAAGGTATTGATTGACCCAGACTCACGGTTTAAATATTTGTCAATTTAATACTTTAACGGTGAGTTGACCTCCTTGAGATCAAGCGATGGAAGATGAACGTGAAGAGTTTGACGGTTCACAAAGGTTCTTGTTGGAGAATTGACTACAGACGTGCTAGTTGGCCCTACACATTCACCATGACATTTCGGGTAATGGACATCCCGGCCTTCTTACGATACGCTATTAGGACGTCCATGGATTCATCTTGCCAGCAGCTGCATGTTCTGCAGCAATGCCTTGGAAGTTTTAGTGGGACCATCAAGTCGTGGTCCACGGGGATGAAAGCCAGTCAATTTACCTTGCTCTGTTATCCACGTCATTGAAGGAAAGGGGAGTGCGGATGGGAGAGTTTCCACACCTTAGAGCTTGTCGGTGTGGAGTCGAGGAAGGAAGATGGTGGAGTGATAAGATTCTGAGTATCTTTGCTTTGGTTGGGGTTTGAACGGTCGTGGTCTTGGAGTCAAATTGCAAGGAATCTACGGCCGTTGCAAGTGGCAACACAAAAAACCACTTTCGGATTGGGATGTCAAACCTCTTTTGAAGAAGAGTTGGACAATTGCAACCTTATCCTTTGGGAAAGAGAAGTTTTTGTTGCCAAAGCCATTGCCTTCGCTGACAAATCTTCATTACGATGGTTTCTTGATGCTATGCGGGCCAAAGAAGACAGAGGCTGCTCGGTCTAAGGGATTTGTTTTGGATGATAATAGGCTGTCACGCCATTGTCGACGGGGAGGAAGGAGGGTCCTGACAAGGAATAGGAGTTCAAAGAGGAACCACCAATTGGACAACCACTCCATCGAGCTTTCATGGGCATGCGGGTAGACCAAAGGACAGGTTTTTCCATCTGTTTCAAAATAAATATTTGTTTTCAACATTGTGAAATTTGTTTTGAATATTATGTCAAACTTTTGATCAATTTCTAATTAATAAAATCATTTTACTTTCCATATATTTGATTGATTTTATTATATTTTCAACATTTCTAATATCGAATGAGTTAAATCTAAGGCCATGGCTTGTAACAAAATTGTACGACATAACGTAGACCAATTCATTAAATGAAGTGGAGTTACTGCTTTGAAATTGTCGGGAAATAGAAGAGTTCGAGGACAAGCAAGCCAATCGACGGCAGCGTGGTAATTTTGGAAGATTCGAAACACCCAAAGAGACTGGTTTAGCACTCACTTGCCAAAAGATGAGATTGAGGAGTACATAGAGTTTAAGAAGAGTATAAGAACATCTTTGCTTGATTACCTATATTGATATGTGAGGCTCGATCACTCTATAGTAGCACATGGGTTTCCTGCCGTCCCGGCGTATCCCTATGAAGCAAAAGCGAAAAGTACAAACTCGACATGAGTTTGAAAATCAAAGAAGAGGTAGCCAAGCAAATCGACGCCGGAATCCTCAAAGTAGTAGAATATCCGACTTGGTTGGCCAATATCGTGCGTGCGGAAGAAGGACGGAAAGATCAAGTCGCCATGGATTATAGGGATCTCAACGAGCCGGTCTAAAGATGATTTTACGTTACCAAACATCCACATCCTTATTGACAACCATGCCAAGCATGAGACACACCGAGTCGTTCGTGGATTATTTATTGGTTATCATCATATCGAGAATGCTGAAAGAGGAATATTTGAGTAAACAGCATTCCTTTCCCGTGGGTCGTATATTGCTCTGAGGTAATGCCATTTTGAGTTTGAAAAATCACGGGGCCACCTACGTGGGCCATGACTACCATCTTCCACGACATGATTCTGAGGAAATTGAGGTTTATGTGGATGATGTCATCATCAAACCAAAGAAAGAAGCTCATATCATCCCGGAAGACCTCGGAAAGTTCTTTGGCAGTTGAGGAAGTATAATGCGAAGCTAAATCGGCAAAGTGTGCATTTGGTGTTCTATCAGGGAAATTATTGGGGTTTATCATTAGCCATCGTGGTATCGAGTTGGATCCGACCAATATTAAGGCCATCCAAGAGCTCTGCAATAGAAAAGTAAGAAAGAAGTCATGAGCTTTTTATGACGACTCAACTACATTAATAGTTTCATTCTTGAGTCAGCGGTTGTTGTGAGCCTATCTTTAAACTGCTGAAAAGATGTTGCTACGAAATGGACTCCTGAATGTCAGCAAGCTTTCGATAGAATCAAAGATTATCTATCGAAGCCTCAGGTTTAGAGTGCCACCGGAATAGGGAAGACCTTTGCTCCTGTATTTGTCCGTGCTAGAAAACGCTGTTGTTTGTATTTAGGACAACATGACGGTGAGGAGAAAGAGCAAGCCATACTATTTGAGCAAAAGTTACTGAGAGCAAACTCGGTATACATTGTTGGAAAGGATATGTTGCGCTTTGACTTGGGTCACTTTCGGAAGTTGAGGCACTATTTGTCTGCCTACACAACTTATTTGATTTCAAGGATGGATCCGTTGAAGTATATCTTTCAAAAGCCCATGCCTATAGGGAAGCTGGCCAAGTGGAAGATATTGCTAAGTGAACTGACATTGTCTACGTTACGCGGAAGCGTAAGGGCAGGGCTCTTGCGGACCATTTGGCAGAAAATCATGTGGATGAGGAGTATGAACCCTTGCAAACATACTTTCTGACGAGGAGTAGCCTCATAAGAGAAATTCTTAGAAGTACGATGGTTGGAGGTTATTCTTCGATGGGCAAACCCAAACTTCAAAGGAGTGGGCATTTGGGCTTAGATGTTAGTATGTCGGCCCGGACAATATTACACCCATGCTCGGCTAAGCTTCGATTTCCTTGTACTAACGACATGGATGAGTATGGCTTTGCATCTTAGGTATGCGGCGGGTTGACATGAACGTGCGGTCGTTAACATTATTAGGCTAGAACTTCTTGATGCATCCAAGTGAGGGAGAATGGGCCACGAAAAACACGAAGATCTTTCCCTATCTTTGCATTGTGTGCAGAATTATGCAAGAGGTTTTTCAAGATTGAGTTTCGGCATGTTCCTAGACTCTGAGAATGAATTTGTAGATACTCGGCTACATTGGCTTGATGATCGACACCACATTAAGAACTACATTGATCTACATTCACATTCACATACATAAACGACGGCTTATTGCTTTCATGTTGAGGAAAAATTGGATGATGAAACATGTGCAGCCAGGCATCAGTATACGAAAAATGGGGGTTATCTTGAGCATGCTATAAGCGTCCAAAAACATACGATTCGGAGGCTAGCCAATGGGATTTTTCCTTAATGGAGAAATCCTTTATAGGAGGATCGGACTTGGGATTCTTAAGATGTGTGGAAGCTAAAGAGGCGACAACTTTGATTGAGGAAATTCACGGCCCCGGAACTTATGGGCCCCATGAGCGATTTCATGTTGGCAAAGAAGATCTTGAGAGGGTGGCTATTTTTGGTTGACTATGGAGGCTGTGCGTATCACGTGCGTGCAAAAGATGTCATATTTGTCAAACCCACGTCGATGTGATTCGAGCTCCTCCCGGTGAGCTTCATGCCACAAGCTTGCCTTGGCCATTCTTGACTTAGGGAATGGATGTAATTAGTCCCATCGAGCACACGGTGTCTAATGGACATAGATTCGATGCAGTTGCGATTGACTACTTCACTAAGTGGGTTGAAGCTACCTCTCACAAAGTCAGTCACAAGAAGGTGGTGATAGATTTTATCCGCGACCATCTCATTTTCCGATTTGGGGTACCTGAATCTATTATTAACGACAATGGTGTTAATACGAATAGTGACTTGGCGAACTGACGTGTGAAAACAAGATCAAGCACGCAATTCTATATAGGCCACCAGGCAGATGGAGTCGTGGAGGGCGCAAACAAGAACATCAAGAGGATTTTGCGCAGATGATTAATAGCTATAGACATTGGCATGAGAAGTTTCCTTTGCTTTGTTGGGATATCCAGCACCTCTACAAACGTCTGCGGTGCTACCTTATATGTTGGTATAGTAATGAAGTAGTGATACAGCTGAAATGGAAATTCCTTAACTGAGAATCATTCGAGCGGGCGACGTGCGAATGGGTGCAAAGTAGATTCGAGAAACTAGTACTCATTGATAGGAAAAGGATAAATGCGGTTGCCATGGTCAGCTTTATCATACTTGAGTTGATCAAGGCCTTTAACAAGAAGGTTCGGCCAAGACTTTTTCACGTAGAGCAATTGGTTTTGAAGCGAAATTTTTCCACACCAGATGAAGCTAAAGCCCCACATTTCTCGCCTAGCGGCAAGGTCCTACATAGTTCACTTGCAGTGCGACGGAGGACCACCCCATCACAAACGAGAGATGGATTGTGAAATCGCCTAAACTTATCAACTCGAGACGCGGTTAAGAGTCTTGCATTTAGATCGAGATTTTGTTTCTTTTGCTTTCCTTGTAACTTTGAACTACGCGGACACGATTCCTGGGTTCAAGAGGGATACGTAAGGCGTCCTGCAGGACTACCGTACTATATCCTTTATAGAATTTTCTTCTCCCCTTTCGTTACGGGTTCTGCATTGATTTTTACATTTCATGGTGATTCGGTTAACAATTTCATGCTTAAGGCGAGGCTGCAGAGGACCTCGAAATTTGCAACTCTTTTTCACTTGCAAGGAAGTATATGTCATCTTCTGCTTGGGGCAAAAATTTTGAGAAGGATCCCAAAATTTCGTCAAACTAGGTCAAGATAAGGTTCCGATTTACAAAAAAGGGCGTTGTACGGTTTAAATATGTCATGGCAGTGATTTAACTCCAATTTTTATATGTATTTACTTTGCACAAGTTATTCCCCTTTTGTCTAAACTTTGTGCCAGGCGTATGTACGGGCCCAGTCGACAATAGGTGTCCGGCGAATAGAAAAAGGCTACGGGATGACACGAGATCAACCTTCCCTTTTCGAACTAATAAATTTTCTTTGAACGTAGAAATGGCCAACGCCAAAGGCGAGAGATGGAAAATGTATGCTTGTCTGGGCGACATAGAGGCAAATCCATTCTTCATATGCCCCTATTTATTATCTTGCTATTCCATCGTCGATCACTTTCGGTGCATATCAAACATATTGATATATACTTTAATATATGCATTTTGTACGTGCATACCTTATCACATTTTGAGCCTTTGGTATATATTTTATATATGCATCTGAGCCCCGATATACATTTATATATGCATCGAGCCCCACGTATACATTTTATATATGCATTTGAGCACATAGTATACATTTATATAAGTATTTGAGCCCTTGGTATACATTTTACATATGCATTTTGAGCATAGTGGTATGCATTTTATATGCATTTTAGGCAGTATTTACAAATTGAGCCCATGGTATACATGATATATGCATTCAAGCGGAGTATTTGCATATATCGAGCCCCATATTTGCATTAAGCCCATGATATCTGACATACATTTTTTTATATACATCCCGAGCACTCGGTGCATTTAAGCCCTTGAAATAGAAATATGTGCATTTGAGCAGTATTTTCACGTGAGCAGTGGTATACATGATATATGCATTCAAGCAGTTATTTGCATTTTAAGCTCGTTTATGCATTTGAGCCCGTTATTCGCATTTGAGCCGGTGCTTGGTTATACATTTTGAGCCCGTTAAGCCCGTTTATGCCTTTCGAGCCCATTATATTTGCATCTTAAGCATTTATGCATTTCAAGCACATTTATTTATTTCGAGCCGTTATTTTCATTTTAAGCTCGTTTATGCATTTCGAACGATTATTTGCATTTTAAGCCCGTTTGTACATTTGAGCCCGTTATTCGCATTTCGAGCCGTTGTTGCATTCGAGCCACAGTGACTTATTTGCATTGAGCCCGAATAAACAAGAGATTTCAATTGAATTATTGAGGCTCTCGAATAATTTACTTTCTTTGAATTAGCATTTCTTAGCTCATGCTAAGCGTCATAGTCTAAAGGCATCGTTTCATGGCACATGGACATCATGTCATAGCACAGTTACTTTTCGGTTCATCGTGCTCTGGCGTCATAGTCTAAAGGCGTCATTTTCATAGCCTGCGGACATCATTTCATGGCCTAGGAAATTTGCTTTGCAACTATCATGCTCCTAAGGCGTCATAATCTAAGCGTCATTTTCATAACTGCGAACATCATATCATGGCCTATGGATTTATTTTGTGTGTGTATGTAGCCCAGAACTCATGGCTTAGAGATATCATACCTTTATCTCTAAATAAAACTTTCATTGTCTAAAGGGAACTTGCATCATGTTTAATGTTGTGCATCGGTTTATTTTCGAAATTATTTGATGCATACGTTTTATGTTGCAAAGTGAATGTCGGAATAACAAGCTACGAAGATAATGCCTTTCCTTATTATCTTCTAACACACTCCCCAGAATTTTAACTTTATTCTCACTTGACACATTTTTGTAGTGCATTATAAATCCCTGGTTGATTAAATTGCTACTCATTCATATCAAACCTCGTATTGTCGATTTTAGGGATCTCATTCGTCATTAAATCTAGAACTACACACGGCACGATTCTCGTGAAACCCAGGATGTAGGAGACGTGCAAAGTCTCGGCCGCAACATCTTCACAATTCCATCTTCTTTCATCATTTGTGAAAATATTTCTCTCGGTCGGACAAAATTTCACTACTCGGTCAACGTTCTTTGCTTTCGACAATTCTTCCTTCATTCAGAGAAAAGAAGGGGCCGGTTATTGACTTTTCAATTTTACCTCCCTACGCCTAGTATATCTTTGCTCAAATATATATATTTATTTACATTTTTATGTAAATATTCGACTTGCTTTTATATTTATATTTATCATAAATCACCATAGTATTGCGAATTTATTTTAAAATTACATATATATGTTGCACTAATTTTAATTTTATTAATTTTTTTGATGTTAAATAATTGTGTCATGTATAATATATTTCGTATTAATATATATCCTTATTTTAAAGTATACATTTTATTTGAAAATATAACTATTTACATAATTTACTAAATTTTATAAACTTGAATATTAATTAATTAAACAAATAAAAAATACTTATAAAAAATTAATAATATAATTTTTTATATGAAATTATATTAATAAAATATTACAAAAAAAAAAAAACGATAAATTATTTAAAATATTAAATTTAATTTTATAATATTTAAAAACATTAAAAAAATAAAAAATTAAAAAAACTCAAAATTCATAAAAAAAAAAAAACCCCAAAATTTTTTAATTTTTAAATTAATAATTTGATATTTTTATTTATTTAATAGCGGTTAATTTCAAATTTTAACTAACTTATTTAAAAATAGCGAATTTTTCATTCAATTCTAGCCATAATTATCAAAATACGCTGCTTTTAGAGAAATTCCAATTCAACATATTCCTTACCCATTAACCTAGTCAACCCGCTCCTACCCATGACCCAGGCCGAATCACCTAAAAATAATCCCAGCTCATCACTTTAATCCTATGATCCATGTGTTCTAACACATTTCCTTATTTATCAACCTACCCCCGCCCCCGAACCTAAATCATTTTCATCATTCTTGCTCCACCTAAAAGCCGTCGCACCCTCTCCCCCTCTTCTCTCCCTCGTCTTCTCAATGACACCCCCGCCTCACTCTCCTCGCCGCACCACCACTTCAACAAACCTCCGCCCAGAGCCGACCCCCTCCCTCTCTCTCTCCTTTGATCACTTCCCTCTCTCCTAAGTCGCCATCAACTCTACCACCACGGCGACCACCCGGCCGCTGACTCTCTCTCTCTCTTCCACCGAGATCTTCTCCCTCACCAGATCTGTCCCGGCCATGGACCAACCACCACCACACCGCGACCCGGCCCCTTCCGTAGGTGATACACACTTTGTGCATCTCACTTCCCCCTCCCATTTCAGTCGAGTTCCACAAAAACGGCGTCCCTCTCTCTTTCTTCTCTGACCACAATGCCACTTCAGAAACATACCATTTCAACCCGTTTGCTCGATGCTCCGGACGATTCTCATGGATCGGAGTCTTCGGTGTGATCTTTTAGTATGTGTGTGTGTTTATTTAATTGCCTCTCTGTCCGGGTCGTGATTTCTCTTGATTCGATTATGGGTTTTGAAATTAGTTTCAATTTGCGTTAAGTTTGTTCAATGTCTGTTATTTTGTTTTCGCCTCTATATTTGCATCTTTACATATGTGAAAATCCATAAATCTCCATTCCATCCAGGTTTAACTGACATTTTAGTTGTTTGTTATCTTATTTATTTGTGTTTACATGGTATGAATGTAAAAATAAGTAATAAAAAGAGAATATATTAGATTGCTTCTCCTTATGCTTCCATAATTGCTATATGGATGTATGCCATTAATGTTCTCTTGAGCTCTTCCTTCATGTTGTTAAAAACACTGTTTATAATCTAGAATTGTGCTAATTAAGTAATATTTTACACTTCTTGAAGGCATTGAAAATTTGAGTTGGTAATACGTTACGCCTTTAAAATTTATTTAGTTGTTTTAGATTCTTCATTACTTGTAACATACTTATTAATATATTTGCTTTAGATTATTATTTGTTCTGGTACCTTTAAAGAAGAGGACACTTAGTTAATTCCTTGTTTTTAAAAGGAAATTGTGATAATTGATCCCATGATGCTGGAAAATCTTTATATGATAAATCATGATTTCGTCTCTCTTCTCTCAGTGAATATGAAAGATTAGTGTTTTTCTATTTATGTTAATTTGATACTAAAACCTTAACGTTTTATGTAATGACTGGTGTGATTGGTTGCTAGTAAAATTTCTTGATTGATTCTTCCATTACATTCGGTATCTCCTTAATTATGGAAGAGATTATTTGATTTATTGGTCAAAGAAAATAATTTACGGTTAGAGTAATGGCCCGATTTGATTTGCCATATTTGATTTATTATTTATTAATTTACAATAAATATTCCATGTAGTTCCAGGGTTTGTGAATTAAGGATGCAGATTTCTTTGATAGAAGGGCATTTATGACAAATATATTTGAGTGATAATGTTTAAGGGAATCCGGATGAAGGATTTTTATCTCCTTCCTTTAGCATTGATTTATTTGTTTATTATGGGAAACAATTAACTTTTTGAAAATCTGTTTTTTGGTCTCGCTAATTAAGAATTTTTTCCTTTGATTGCGGTTAGTTCTATCTTTTCCTTTAATCCCTTCTACCTTTTTCTACAATAAATGATTCCTTCTCCTTTTCTTTTGATTTCATTCGAACATTGGATTTTCTAGCAATGTTGTGTTCTAACAACTTTCCTCAAAGAATTTTTTTTAGCAATTACTTTAAAATAAGGATCTACCTTTCAAGACTTCTCTTGGATTTTTCTTATTAGGTTAGTACATCTTCTATGTTATACTCTTGCAATGACGTGCCCCCAAATCTACTACGTGTATTGTTGAGTAATTTTGGTCATACAGTTTTTTACTTTATTTATTTATTTTATTTTCTCATTCTATGTGATGCAAGATTAAAATGTGATATTTGTTTTTTTAGGTCTAGAGTATCGATATATGTTTGTCGTTTTTGTTTCGCCATTTAACGAGATCTTGTTACGAAGGCAAATATTGAAGAGTCACTTCGGGTTTGAGATAAAATAGTACGGAAGCGGTTGTTTGGATTAGTTTAAGAACCTTTGTGTTTATTTATTTATTTATTTTATTTGATTCATTATTATCAAGCGTACTTTGTAATGTGGCTCATAAATAGTGAAGAGGGAATTACATGGAATTCAGGAATTATATTTCTTTGTTGTTTTCTTTCGGTGCTAAATTCACCTAGAAAGCATGTTCGTAGGGTTTAATAATATATGCAATAGAAATTATTCTCATAGAAATTAATCTGATAATATAGGCAACGTTTAGATATCTTTTGTCATAGTTTTGTTTGAAATAGTAACTATAAAGATTTTATTTAAACGTATGTGTGGAAATATGTCAAAATCGAAAATGAGTATTTACTCATCTAAACATTTATGCATTTTTGGAAGTTTACACACATTATTGCTAAAATAAAAGAAACTATTAGATAACATGTCTATAAGATCGCTTTCCAAATTGATTCACACGATACGTGAAAAACCAAAAATCGGCACTTTTCTAACCGAAACCATGTCCATGATGTACTTGTTTTAATATGATTTTTAGCAGTTAACGGAAAATTACTGTAAATATCGTGCCTTTTTGTCCTTAAATAATTGATTCTAAGTGTGTTTTATATTTAAGTACAGCAACATTGTTGGTAGTTATTAAAAGGGACACATTTGCTTTATTATAAATTGTAAGTATAGAGTAAATAATATGCAACCTCTTCTTCTTATTCAACCTAAGAAATTGTGCAGTGATAGGTTTTTGACATACTAAATGCTTAGCGGAAAGGTTTATAATTTATTTGTCTTAAAATATTTTGATATGGGGAATTCTATGAAAGTAGACGTAGTTAAGATCTTTGTTATTTTATGCCTAATATTTGATTATACGGTATTAATAGTTAATTCTACAATACTAGACATCCTGCTAAGTAAGTTCTTCATAAACTTTGGTAAGATTTGAAAGCACTTAAAACCGGTCATGAGTAGAGTACATGTGTAGAATGTACTTTAAATTGATGAAAATATGCCCGTATTCACGCAGCACAGCATAGTACATTTTTCTTGTACTTATATATTCACAATGATTGGTTATTGATGATTCCTTTTCAAACCTAGAAATCATGCCTATAGGACCTAATACATATTTATATAAATCACAAATCTTATGCAGCCAATATTACATTATATGTTGCATGTTTAAATATGACATTTTGCATTAGATACCATGTTATAGGAGCCGTCATAATAGATTTCATGCCTATAGACATCACTATCATTTTTTTAATGAAAGAGGCTTACATGATACATCATACTAAGTTGTTTTCAAATTGGTTTGTTAATTGCATGACATTTATTTACCTCTACTATCATAGGATTTTAGACCCAAAAAATCAAAAATAGTTGTCCAATGCCTCTTGGACCTTAAAGATTGGGACGGTAGGCAAATATTAGGACGGTAGTTTTGTCACCTAGAGCCCTTTAAGTTAATAACTAATCAATTAAGTGGGTAGACGGGACATGATAGTCAGGTGCTGTTTGAATGTCTGGCCAGTTGCTAAGTATTATTTAAGTTGCATGGGGTGATTCCATTGGGTTAAAATAACCTCCCCTTTTAAATGTAGAACTACGTTCGGCCTTATTCCCTTAAGGGATACATAGGCGCCTCTTTACAGGTTCGGCCCGCTTAATTAAATAAATATTTATTTGTTTGTTTTGTTATGTGAATTTTAATAAATGGTTCTTTTTATTATTTATGTTTTATTTACTTACTTTATTTACCATAACTTTTGTATTTATTGTTAAGAAATAAAATAAGATAAATTACTTGTAAAATTCATTCTATACACTTCTTTCTTCTCGCTTGTCTAAACAAAGTTTGATTCTTCATTATTTATTTCTTTTACCAATCGTTTTAAAATACAAATAATATAGGTTAAAATAAATTTTATTTGTTCGTTTAGTTAATTCCCTATATTAATGAATCCGGCCGGGAACCACCTTTGTGGACCTCGAAAGGTGCCTAACACACCTTTCTTTTTAAAGTTATTTAAGCCCTTGCGAGCTTTGGTGACTTAGGTAATAAAATGAACCTTTAGGTTAGAACGGTGTCCTAACGCACCTTAACTAGTTAGGTGACGACTCTTCCAATTTAATAAACCCTTAAAGAGTTGTCACATATTTGTATCCCGCTTTCCGCGAGGAAAATGAGCGCGGCAGGATCCTCCACATAGAAATCATCATGGTATTGGAGACCATGGTGGCCATCTATGATATTCCATAATTAGTTTCTACCCATGTTAGATAGGACCATGTTGACCTCCTCTTCCATGGAGGGCCTTGAAAAAGAATGCGTGGCCCTCTCATATGGTTGTGGTAATCATTGGAAACATCATCGAACTCTTCTTGGAACTTCTCGATGAATTCTCATCCAAGGTTGGACATTGTGGATTGAGCAGTTGTTTCGAATTGGAAGGCGGGTATTTGGTGGAGGAAAAGGTATTGTGTGGGTGTGGTGGAGGAATATTTGGTGGTGGTGGAGGAAGACATATGGTTTGGGTGAGAACATATGGTAGGGTAGTAGAAGATAATGGGATGGTAGAAGATGGTAGGGGAGTGGTGGAGGTGGGGTAGAACATTCTATAAAAAAATCCGTGGTGACATTGGTGAAGAGGTCATGGCGAACTCCACTTGTTTGACCATGGTGATAGAAAGGAGTAGAAGAAGAGTCTCTATTAGGTGTTTCGAGGTCAAAAACAAGTTTCAAGTTATCCAACCGCCCTTCCATACGGGAAGATAGCATGTTCACCATATCATGCAAAGTAGGTTCCCCGGTAGGCACCCTATTCACCTCTTCTTGATTGACAGCATTGTACCTATAAGAAGACACAAAAACAAAGCAAACAAACTCGTTACATTAGTGAAAATAATTCACACTCTCTCAAGGAATGCTCGCATAGATGCGCACAATTTCCATGACTAATTGTAGTTTGTGTAATTCATTGAGTTTGATGGCTAGCTCAACTCAAAGATTGGTAGATTCTTGTTGACTCAATGACTAAAGACTCAAGATAACATGATAGAATCAAGAAAGTTCAATGATAATAAAGAAAAAAGAATTAGAAGAAGAAATAACGAAAAGATTTGGACTAAAAAAAAACTAAGTAACAAAAAGTAGGTGAAGTACTTGATGTTAGTAGTTTTTGGGAATTAAAAAGATGAAAAAATGAAGAACTAATTAAAAAACTAATTAAATGTATTAATTAGATGTTAATTAATGTATAAATTGAAAGAAATGAGTTTAGCGAGAAGAAATCGTGAAGTTTGGACACTTGGAAAAATTTTGGGGTCCAAAGAAATTTTAACACTTTGAAAAATTTCAGCTAAAAAATTAAAAATACGCACACTTGCTCTCTGAAGAGAGTGAGACTCACATGCCGAGTAAGAGTGGGAAGAGAGGTGGAGGCTGCCGGTGATGTGAGCTGGCCCGATTGACGGCCCGATGTGGCAGGTCGGCGGCGTGGATGTTGGCCCGGCTATTGAGTTGACTATTTTCTTTGGTAGTTCGAGTGAATGTCTTGGCTACAGGCTTTGATGTGGCTTCCACGAGGATTTTTCTTTTTTTTTTTTACAAATCTTTTTTGTTTTTTCAATTACGATTTTTTCCGCTAATAATTTCACAAATTGACCTTAACATTTTTCACAAAATTAAGAGCGAGAAATGGATCAAAGGTACCTTTGGGTCTTCTTTCACCTTGAAGATATAAAGATCTTCAAGAGCACCAAGAACATGAACAACAAAACCCTTGATCAAAACTTCTCCCTTATGAGCTCAAAATTTAGAGTTATGTTCCCCTTGATGTAAAGAACAAACCCCAATTAAAATTAAGCTTCAATTTAATCTCAATCAACAAGGCAATTGTAATTTTTTCATAAAGTCTTCAAACATTCAAAGTCTTTAATTGTGGAAGCTTCTCTACAACTCCAAATCTCTTCAAACTTTTAAGATTATGTTCCCCGCTTGATGTAGAGAACAAATTGATCAAAATTAAACTACAAATCAAGCTCCACCAACGAAACCCAATTGCCAATTTCTTCAAATCTTCAAGCTCCAAGGTCTCCAATGGTAAAATCAATTTCAAAAAAAAAATTTCAAGAAAAATCCTAAGATCTAGACTCAAAAACACTAGGGAACAAGAATCTAGTGTCAAAACACAAGAAAAACAAGAAAAATGTTTGAGATTTTTTTTTGAATTTTGAAAGAATTTTGATTTTTTTGTATTTAATACCTAAATTTCAAGATTAGTATCGTAATAAAAATACTAATTCTAGCTCTAGATACCAAATGATACAAGAAAAAGTAAGGATAGATAAAGGATAACTAACTTGACACAAAATTTGAAGGAAAAGTGACCCTTATTAAGAAATAGGGACCTCAAATCCGCAATCCAACAAGCAACAAGTCCTTAGAAAGATCTCAAGGGGAGATTAATTACCTTGCAACCCTCTCTATACACAATTAACAATTGGGCTAGGCAAAAGCTTAGAAATTTACTACACTCAAGAAAATGGTTTGTTCAAATCATCAAAAATTACCCCATATGAAAATTACAAAAGAGCTCAATTTATACTAAGTAGCAAAAAAGAAGGGCTATTACAATATGCCTTAATGAGTAAGGGCCTTGTTTGGATTCTCTTCCTTTTCTTGAAAATTTATGAATGGACATTTGCAACGTAACCCATCTTATTTATAAACATGGCCACCTTGCGTTGTCGTCCATCCCTTTACCTCCCAAGCTATCATCTATATATAGGCACCTTGGATTGCATCACACCCAATGACTCATGGTGACCAAATCATGACCAACACTACCCATCTTCTTCAACATTCAATCAAATCTTGACCATGAACAACCTGATGAATTCGTGGTGCGGCACGACTTGTGGTCACCCCAAATTAAAAATTCAGCAAGTCACCCTCCTTCCCATGAGTGAGTTAACAACTCGTGATGCACCTCACAGTCCTTTGGATGACTTATCTGTGACTGGTGCAAAATCCTGGTTTCTCTATTTCAACCCTCGGGTTTGATCTTAGGAGCTTTCGGGGTATTAAAGCTAGGTATTGAACAAACAGCCCAGTTTCATTGAACTTTCCACCGGCGACTCATCGATGAGCAGTTGCGTAAAGCACAGATGCAGCGTGGAGTCAAGGCGGTGGCTGAAGCCAATTTTTCCCAAATTGGGTTTTGCAGGACACGATCGATGAGTAGTAGATAGTCGTCGTCCCCACATTGCCACAAATACACACCAACATATAACTCACAATACTTACTCACATCATATATGAGCATTTTCTACAAGAAAAAAAAAGAAACAAAATGATAATTTACCCTTAAGAACGAGGCGTCACCGTCTATCATCGGGCAAATTGGAGTCCTTTAGCCCACTTGGGAGGTTACTGAGACTTCACCCCAAACTCTATTATGAAACACATCATGAGAATCTCCAACTACACAATAGAAATAATCTCTCCACACCCATTTAAGCATCAGACTCCCACTCCCCACTAATTTCAATACTTCATCATACAACAACATTCATCATATATATCCATAATAATGGAAATTTGGGGAAAATTCGGTAAAGGAGATACATGCTACAACAAAGCTCATAATCTAAGACTGACTTGTAATAGTATCGAGTGTTAGAAGCACTTTACCAAAATACAAAGGCCGAGTAGATGAGAAATGTGGAAGTTGGGCTTGCTAAACAATGGTGGAGAGGTTAACTTGCTAGCGAGGGTAGGATTTGAGTGAGAATGAGGTAGAGGAAATGGGTTGTAGGGGTTTTATAGGTGAAGGTGGAATGGGATTGTGGTTGAGGGAAGGTTGGGATTTAATAGTGATTTAGTTAAAAGGGAGTGGGAAAATAGAGTGTTGGAAAATGCAAAAGTGAGTGGGAAGGTGGAGTGTTGGAAGAAGAAAAAGTGTTAAAAGGTGGGAAGAAGGGGATTTTGGGAGAATAAAAAGGGAGTAGATCCAGTTAGGTAATTTAAAAGTAATACAGGTCGGGTCGGTGAATGGGTTGGTAAAGATTTAAAACAAAAACACATACACATGTCGCGCCTCACCGAGTGGTCATCGGCGGGTTCGCCGCCTTAACATCACCGACCTGAATTGGTGCCCACTTCTCTACTTCATATTCGGTGGTTGAACGACGGTTGCGGATTGGACTTCTTTATCATGGCAGAACATAGAGCTGCAGATCAAGACACAGGACAAGGAACAGGGGCTCAAGTGACCAACATGATCATAGCATAACATTAACGGGACAATAACTAATAGAATCATAACTAGTAGCTAATTGAAAGAGTCTAATTTAAAATCCAAAAGAACAAACGTAACAAAACTCTAATACAACAAGGCTGAATCTGTCCCAAGCAAATTAAAGCCTTTACTACACTAATGAGTTGCTTGGACAAGTTGACCACTCTAAAGTCTAACTAAACATAGGCAGCGTCCTCAAGAGATGAGACTCACACAGTAGGCGAGGAATCTGGAAATAGAGCGTATCTAACCATGTGTTTGAGTGCGAAAATGCAAAATCTATATCATGAAATGATATAGCACATAAGTATTGGTCAGTACTTGAGATATCCTATACTGAGTATGCGAACAACATAAAATAAACTAAACAAGTAAGTATACAAGTAGGAAGTAAACTAAATACATCAGAATATGTGGATGAATGTGCCTGTAGATATACATACGTATTGACATGAAGATTTTATTTGAAAACATTTGCGGAAACATAATCAAATTGATGTATAAGGGTCATGTGCTGCATATGCGGGCGAGCGTAAGCGATATAATGCGCCCTTTGCTTCTCTGGCGATAAGCGAGACTAAATTACGCCATCTGATTAAGCGGAAGTGCAAACTATACGGGGCGAGGCGAGCGGTATCGCCCGACTAGCACTAAGGGAGATATTCTCTAATAATGAGTCCATACTAAGGGAAACATTCTACGCTATGGAGAGTCCCAATTGACTAAGAAACCATTCTCTGTTGAAGAGAATCTTGGCGCTAAGGAAACATTCTCTGTTGTAGAGAATCCACTGTATAGAGAATCCTGAATGACTAGGGAAACATTCTAACTATAGATAATCCACTCTCTTCTATAGAGAATCCCAGAGGCGAATAAGGAAACATTCTGCTATAGAGAATTCTTTGACCAATTAAAGGAAACATTCTGCTATAGAGAATCACGACTAAAGGAAACATTCTACGCTTTATAGAGAAGCCACTCTCTTCTATAGAGAATCACGATTGAGAACATTCTGCTATAGATAATCCACTCTCTTCTATAGAGAATCACTATTTGACTAAAGGGCATTCTAGCTATAGAGAATTCTGACAGGCTAAAGGGAAACATTCTCTGCTATAGAGAATCCACACGACTAAGGGAAACATTCTATAGAGAGTCCACACGATTATGTTAGAATATGGAGGACACCAATTTGGCGTCATTCATCTAGTCTAAGCTACTTTAGATAATTCAGACACGAGTGTCCAGCTAAGTACATCATGCGAGATTCACTTAGAGTCGATCAAGGCTGCCACACTATAAGCCCAAAAATCGGATAGATCATAATCATGCTTTATCCTCGAAGCTCTTGCCCATTTCAATCTAGATTTCATAGAATATGTCATATGTTCTAGATTAATGTTAGATCTTTGTGAGTCCAAGTAATACTTTAACATAAACCCAAAATCATAGTGAAAACATGTAAGAATCTTGGAGGAATTGCCATGTAAGAATTGAGCACGAGTTTGCAAAGAAATAAGCCCTTTGTTTCTCGAGAGAGAGATGGAAAACATGCTCGATATCATTTTGATTGAATAGTTATTGACCCACTTTGTTGTTTGAAGAAACCCTCCACTTCAATTGGTATTTTTTCGTTGGCTTGAGACAAGATATAAGAAATCTAGTGTTTCCACTAAGATTTCGAATAGCGATCCCGAATTGAGATTGATTCTATTTTGACTCTTCCTCAGAGAAAGACGGTCAAACAATTCCCAATCATGGTCCTTGGGTGGATCATCCATATAATATACAAAAAAACTCGAGATATTTGAGATATTTCTCTTTGAATAAGACTCTCAATTCCAACGATAATTTCATTAGATATCTTACAACTAGAATCCCTCCTTTTTTTGATCCGGTTCCTCCCCTTAGCACGAACCCGATTAGATTCGGGCATGCTACACCTTTTTAGTTATTGGGAGAACCCAAGAGTACTCTCTTTCGGTCGGGAAACAACTCTCGAGATATCTTTTTTTTTTCCTTTGGGAAGATACGGGAGTGAAACAATCAACCTATTGATGAGGTAGCCAGCAGTTATTTCCGATGTATCATTTCGCTCAGTGGAATTCATAGGCATAGGAAGAAGCCCTACTCAAATAGAATTTTCTTTAAAAACATAATTTAATTGTTAATACGATATATAAGAGGCTAGCTACTACAAAGAGTATTACACCCTTGATGTTAATATAGATTGCTTGTTGAACCTTGTGAATTGCGTCAAAGTAGGATACTCGAGTGGAGGTCAAGAGTTTTGAAAAGCGTTCTTGGTAAATGAATGAAGTATCACTTGAATTGAATTGGGTCCATGAATCTAAGAAATGGTGAGAATTCTTGATCTCTCTCAATACCTCTCTCAGTCCGAAAATCAAGGGGATTTGAATTGATGTCCTCTCATTGATTCCTCTAAATTGCAGCATTGATTTATCTTAAAGATTTCACAAATTTCAATTGGAATTTGGTGTTACACCGTATGCGAGGATCCCCTGGCCCCTAGCATCCATGGTACACGAAGACCAGTTAATGCGCCCAACTCATAATTGGAGAATTAGTAGGTTCAATTCCTCTTGGATACACGCCAATGGGACCTCGATATGTCTATTGGAATTGGCTCTAAATCAATGGAATCTCATCGTCCATACATAACGATTAGTGGTTATTCATATCATAATATATGAACGATAAGAACTAGCATTCTTATTGAGATTATAACTCATAGGGAAGAAAATGGTTATGGATGGAATCGAATGTCTGACATCTCTGAGACAAAAGTATTGATTGTATTGGGGAAAAATCAATATCTTCCTAATGTCGAATCGGGATCAGCAAGACAAAAAATAAAGCATTTGGTTGAACTCCTCTTTGGTGTCAAGGTAATAGTTTATGAATAGTCTCGACTTAGGAAAGAGTAGAAGAATGCGGACCTATTATGGGACATACGTGCATTACAAGTAATGATCATTACCTTCCATTTAGTTTATTCTGTTCTTATCTTAGAAGAGCGGAACTTGAAATAAAATACTTAATAGCATGGCAATATATTTATACAAAACTTCTACCTAAGAACACACTTAATGGAGATAGTAGGCTTGAGTCAAGTGAAATCCAATCCCACGAAATAATTTGATCTATGGACGGTGTCGTTTTGGTAAGGAGTCGTATGCCGAGAAATATTAACAAGAGGCATAAAGAGGTCATAGCGTACATCTTGTCAAATCAATTCAACGAAATGAAAAAGACATATATGGTAGAATCGTAACCATAGAATACGACCCTAATCGAAATGCATGCATTTGTCTCTTACACTATAAGGATGATGAGAAGAGATATATTTTGTCCCGGAGGATATAATTGGAGATACCATTGTTTACAATTACGAGAAGTTCCTATAAAAAATAGGAAATGCCCTCCCTTTGAGTGCGGTTTGAACTATTGATTTACGTAATTGGGGAAATAACCAGTGGGTTTATGGCGAAACCTAGAAATCGATCTTGATCCAATTTGAGTACCTCTGCGGGATAGACCTCAACGGCTTCCGAGAAGAGTAACGTGACAAGTGATTAGAGTGGTGGTTTCCTCATATAAAATTATTGTATCTAGATATATAGTAATATGGAGAAGATAAAATTTGTTTCAAGCAGAAGCGAGCTAGGAGCGCCCCTTGCCAAGAGAGGAGACGGAGTTATTCACATTTCATTTGATAGTGAGAGGTGAAAGTTAAGCGTTAAATTCTAAAAGTTCCTGGGGAAAAAATAGAGATATCTCTATCACGCCCATAATATGATATCAGCGTAATTTTATAGAGTCGTCTACATGCGAATGCTACACTGAAGAACATAAGCCGGATGACGGAGCAGGGAGGGCCGGGATATAGAAGATCATGTCACGAGTGATTTACTTCACACTCATCAAAGCCCATAAGTTCTAATCGTGTTTCAACACATATATTAAAACATATGTTCTAGATTTACGAAAAACCCATATGATCGACTCGTACTTTAAATGTATACAATTTCCGGTGGGAAAAGCATGTGAATAGTGTAAATCTCTGTTTAGATTCTAGGCTAAATCATGAGTATTTCTATGAATCATTCTACTATTATCCAGTACACAATTCGAGGACTGGAAGAACTTCGTGAGCATACACGGTATTGTTCATGATGGGTGTATGTCATAGAAGTATAGATTTACCCATAAATTGAAACCCTAGAACATGTATTTGTCAGAAAATCAGGGATTGGGTTTTAGTATATAAATTAGGGCACAAGGATGAAAGGAGATCCTTGTTGAAGTCCTTTTATGCGATTGAAGGAATCCCCCCATATTTAGAATACCAGATCCGCTTGAAGAAGCCACACAGGTGATACTTGAGTCTTGAGAGAGAGGGAGGAAAAAGAAGTTTGAGAGTGTCTTTTGATGGAATAAGGGTTTAGGCTAGAACACTTAAAAGCGACTCTGTAAGGTACTCAAAATGGTGTAGTTTGGAGTTAAAAACATAAGTTTTATGAAAACACTACTTGGAAATTCGCGAGGAAGTCCATCTGCCAGTCACGAGGCACTCCAGCAGTCGTGGGTTGACAACATAACTCGTGGTGCCCGAGTTATGGAGTGCCTTTAAAATTTTCTCAGAAATTCCTCGAAAGCTGTCGACGAGTGACTTCTGCTTCGTTAGCGACTTAAAGAATCATGACTCTATACGGTACCACTTTGAAGCCCGAAATCCTACTCTTTCTTCCATGGCCCGACATGATGAGTAATTACTTGATACGATGACTCGTCCCTTCCCCTCGTTGTCACCCGCGCCTCGGGACCCCTTAGGTTCGCGATTCTTCTTATAATGAATGTAATGGGTTTTTGCACACTAGACTCTTGGAGTTATCCATTATCAACGAACATCAACACCTCTTCTTTGCACATGGCGATCGACCATGACTCCTTTGGGTACCTAGCGATTAAGTAACATGACTCGATACGAGGTGAAATTTCCACTTTCCTTTTGATTTCTTTCTTTAAAGTAGAATTACGATTTGAAACTTTCGAGTGTTATGCATTCCCACGGGTGGACCACGTTTGTGCTTACATTCTCGAGGTGTGCACGAGACGGCGGTCTACGACGGTTCATGAATTGATGTCGTGTTCCACCGGTGGCTAGCTAGTTGTTTATTTTTGTTCTCGGGTTTTACGTGTCCCTTACTCAAGGCGTCGGCGGTTTGCGCATCTAGCATGGTGCCTGCCTTTGTTTTGTGCTCATCCTCCATGCTTCACATCCACGCCATTTATAAAAAAGTAGCATTCTCAAATTGCTCAAACCAAACGCCAGGTGCCTCCCGGAGCACCTTGGTGCGTCATGGCCTGACATATTTCTCATCAGATTATTACTACGGAGGATTATCCTCAAGTCATCCCTATTTCAAATCAACTCCTCCACTTTCACTCTCATCATTCCAACACTCGATCACGCACTCATCAGGAGGTTAGCGGATTGGCATAGCTTGAAGGTGACACTCTTACTTCCCATATGAAACTTGAGCTCACCTAGCTCCACATCTACCAAGTACGCCCATGGTGAAATGGTCTTCCTAAGATGATTGGGACTTCCACATCCATCTTGCAATCTAGAACCACAAAATCAATTTGGTAGAATAAACTTTATCTATCCTCACCAATACATCCTCCAAAATACCCACGGTTTCTTTATAGAAGCGATCAACCATTAACAATCTCATTGAGGTAGGTTTAGTGTTTCCAAGCCAACTTGCGAAGATTATGAGGGGCATCAAGTTTATACTACTTGCAAGATCACGAAAGGGCTTTCTTCAACACACACAACCCAATAGTGCAAAAGGGATGCGTAAAGGCTCTCGGATTCTCTTATTTGGAGCAAGGTTGCTCATCATCATACTTTACAATGATGTGTTGTCTCTCGGTGCCCACTTCTACAACCTTCTTCTTCTTGCTTGACTCTTTCACTTAAACTTTTCATATCCGGGAATTTGAATTAAAGCATCCCGTACGGTAGTCGTTGTGGATAAGGGAGAGTGAACTCTTGGTTCTTGCTCTTTCTCACTTGAGGCCTTCATGCCCCCATCTCCTTTCTTATCCTTTGAGGGAATCTCATCAACATCTCCCTCACCTCCTCAACATCATCACAACCATTTGGTGCTTGTGGCACCGTATCGATTCTTTCACATCGCACCTTTGGAAACAACTTCCTTGGACTTAACATCCAGTATCTCCAAGCATCTTGCCACTCCTAGCGACAATGGCCATGCCTTGACTATCTTTTTGGGATTTGGCATTGTATCACTAGGAAGTGTTTCCTGCCTTCATATGGGGTTCATTTGAGAAGATAAGTGGTTCATTTGGGCCTCTAAATGCTTGATAGAGGCTGAGTTTGAACTTACTATTTGAGAGAAGTTAGACACCTCCCCTTTATGTTCTTTGACCACACTTTATCCAAATGGTTTAACTTTCTTGAGAACCCTTGCTAACATTTCTTCAATTTTTGAGTTCCCAACCACATAATTGCTTCTCTAGTTAGGGAGAATGGAAAGAGCCTCTACGATAGACACTTGGCTTCTATTCGTTATGTTAAAAGGTTAGCAAATCTCTGGAAGTTCCTCAAATGGTGGTTTGAATCCTCACTAGGTTATCATAGAAGAGCCCTTTCATTTGCAATAGGTGCAACATCATTCCTAATGACATGAAACACACCGTTTCCTGTCGTAGATGGTAGGCGGAGTAACACCGACGATCTCGGGCATGACGGGTTATCCCTCTTTATGTTCCATATCTCCTTCCACCGAGCTATCTCTTGCTTGTGAATGTTGGCTCATATGAATTCACCCTAGATGACCAACAATAACAACAATGTTAAACTACTTAATATGTAAGATTGATGTGTCGTGATTTCACACGACACTTTCGGCGCTTAAAACCAGAGAAAATACGCATATTTCGGGTATTTTTATGTAGATATGATATGTTTGTGTTAAGTGTTTTAGGAAAACAAGTTCGGAACGTGAAATGGGAAAAGTAAGGCAAAAATGGACCAAAATCTGAGACTACTACCCGGTCATGAGTCGTCGTCCCAATGGAAAACTCATTCCTAGAGTCGTGAGGGGGATATCAAGTTTCCATGTGAAAGACAGTGTAGTTAACGAGTTGAAGGCATGACTCGCTACATGGTAATGAGTCATTATTCCGGTCGTGAAGAATGGGAAAACGCCCGGGAAGACAACGAAAGAATAACGAGGAGCCATCAAGAGACGTGACGACTCGTCGTGAGATGCTAGTAGCACCGATGAGGTACACTTGAGGTTTGGTGATTCAAGGCCATGAGGACCTAACGACTCATTCCCTAACACGATGAGTCGTTAGGTGACAGATTACCATGACCGGAAACAGGTTAACGAGGACAACTTCAATTTCACTAGACACAACTCATTAGGGTTACTTGGCCGGTTACCGCTGCTTGGGCACGGATTGGATTTTTAGTTAGGAAGGTTATTTTGGAACTATAAATACAATAATTAGGGACATTTCACGAATACAATTTATTTTACTACTTTCCATTAGTTTTGGTGTTGTTAATGATCATTCTTAGTTCAAGAAACAAAGTTTGTAATTTTGTTCTTGATTTTGAGGATTAAAACAACATTAAAGTTTTACTGTTCATGGTTTTTGGTGATTTATTCAATTCAAGTGGTTTTTCTTCTACGAATCTTTTTAAGTTGCAATTATGATTTCTTACGTATTTTATGATTGTGATCCTTTTGACATAAGTAGCTAAACCCATAACTAGAGTTGTGGGAGCTAAACCCATAACTAGAGTTGTGGGAACCATGATGAATTAACACACATAGGTAAAAATACTTAGTGAATCTTGAACGGGGTTTATGCATGTATTGTTTTTCCCATTGTTTTAATTGCTTCTTAACGGTTGCAAACGTTGGAAATTTCCTTATTCTTACTCGCCGGATTAAAGGGGTAGTGAATGGAAAAAGGTACTAACAACGGAGATTTGAGGCTATCAACCCTCATCTAATGGTTTGACCTTGTCCAAGAATAGCTTATCCGATATCAAGGGTAAGGGTTAATTAAGCATACACCCATATACGGACCAAGTTGCATGGTGATAATCATCTAGATATGGGACCAACCATTTAGGTGAATTTGACTTACCTATATTGCATGCTAAACACCGAAATAGATCACTAGGGTAAAAGCCTTGTGGCTATGAAGTCATGAAAAACACAATCCTAGTCACTTTGTTGATTGAATACAATCGAAATTGATTTAAACATCTACTAGTCTCTACTCTTGTTTATTATTTTGTGTTTCAAACATTCCCCCCTAGGGAATAAGTAAGCTGATAGTATTAGCTAAACACATTAACTAAAGTTCTCATAATATTCCTTGTGGGATTCGACCCCTACCCTTGTTGGGTTCTATATTTGACATCAACCGCTTTATATCTCATTTACGAGGTATAATTTAGGCGACATCAAATTTTGGCGCCGTTGCCGGGGAATACGGCTTAGGCTTTTGTTAATTGTGTTTACTTTACTGTTGGTCCTTATTTCCTTTTTATTTCTATTTTGTTGTTTTTTTTCTTAACAGGTCTTAGGTTTGTGCATGCCCAGTACAAGGAACCAAGGAAAATCCCTAGTTCCAATTGATCACGAACTTGAACAAACACTGTGAAATTTGAGAAGAATGGCCAACATGCATGAGCAAGAGACAGTGGAACAGGCTATAGCTAGGATGTTGGCCAAGGAACAAGCTCGGGAAAGAGATCGTGAGTTAGCAAGGGTTGCTGAAGAGCAACGCCTAGCTGAGCGAGCTAGAAGGAACATAGGTCCAGATCAGCAGAGGCATTGGCATTTCGATAATGACGATGATGCTGATATTGATGAAGCCGGTGCCACTGGAGCTATTGTCCCTCCCCCTTTGCCTGCCGGGGCAAAGTTTGACATTACCAGTGCTACGATCCAATTGCTCAACATGAAGGGGATTTTTACAGGTCATGCAACTGATGATTCACATACTCACTTGACTAATTTCGTGGGTATCTGCAAAGAATACAAAAAATCGGGAGTGAGTCAGGATGTATATGACTGAGGTTATTTCCCTTTTCATTAGGGAGTGAGGCAATGCTCTAGTTGGCTAAACTTCCCAACTATTCTATCACTACATGGAGGGAGTTGAAAAGAGGTTTTCTTTAAAGGTTCTTCCCACCTTCTAGAGCTTTGTAGCTGAAAGATGAGATATACAACTTCAGGCAATTAAATTCTGAGGCACTTCACGATACATGGTTGTGGTTCAAAAAGAAGCTCAAAAAGTTGCCCAACCACAGGATCCCAGATGATACATTATTGGAGATCTTCTATAGGTCTCTAATGCTAACACCAAGGAGGTCGTTGATATCGTGTCTGGTGGAACATTCATGAGTCACACTTATGCTAAAGCTACTGAGGTCCTTGACAGAATCACTAAAACCAACCGCACATGGCATACAAGAGGGTCAAAGGCTCCGGCTAGTACTTATGCGGTAGGTATGTTTGCGAAACAGAGAAGGAAGGATGAAGAGCGAGATCAGGATATTTCTAAGATAAAGACCACAATGGGGCTGCTTGCGAAGAATTTTATAGGTGCTGGGGCTGAAAAGGTAAATGTTGTGGGTTCTAAGGGCAAGGCCCCGAGAAATAATGGAGGCGAATCAGAATCTGAGGAGGAAGAAAATTATCTGAATGATCAAGGGGAGGGTTTTAGACTAACACACAAGGGTATAACCAAGACTCTTGGCATTAAGGTCGGAACTACTACAGAGATAACAATTACAACCGAGACCAATACAGAGACAATGGAGACTAGAATAAGCGTGAGTATAAGAATGATAGAAGCGGTCTATATGTTCCTCCAAGTAACCGTGAGCCAGAGTCTAGTGGTTCAAGGGTGGAAGACATGTTGTCTAAGGTACTTAAGTAGATGGAGGCGACAAATGGCCATTTCAAGGAACTCCGTGCTGATATTTCTAGTATAAACCAAAAGGTGGAATCACATGCCGTGGCCATTAAGCGGATTGAGCAGCACCTTAGTCAGATGTCTATTGGTATGAACCAGAGGCAGAAGGGCATGCTTCCCAGCAATACAGTTCAAAATCCAAAAAATAACAGTCATTGCATGGAAGTCACTACTAGGAGTGGGAAGGCGACAATTGATCCTACGAGGCCGGTTGTGACTAATGAGATAGTTGATCCGATGGAGATTGATGATGACAAGGTGGCGGACTCTAAGGAGCATATTTTGGTTGATGATTCCACGGATATGACAGCTCTTAGTAATGCAAAGGAGCATGGGTTTGACAAAGAGAAGGAGAAGGAGGTACCTCAAAAGATCACACCTATTCCTAGACCTCCTCCCCCTTTTCCATAGAGGTTGAAGAAGAAGGTTGATNGCCGAGTGCGAGGGACGTAGAAGGAGAAGGAGGTACCTCAAAAGATCACACCTATTCCTAGACCTCCTCCCCCTTTTCCATAGAGGTTGAAGAAGAAGGTTGATGATGGGCAGTATCACAAATTCATTTCAATGCTGAAATAATTATCTGTGAACATCCCATTAGTCGAGGCACTTGAGCAGATGCCCGACTATGCTAAATTCATGAAGGACCTTGTCACTAGAAAGAGGACTGCGAGCTTTGAACCTGCAGATAATTTGCACCATTGTAGTGCAATAGCATCTCATTCTCTTGTTCAGAAAAAGGAAGACCCTAGAGCTTTCACCATACCGTGCACTATTGGAGCCTTTAATTTTTCTAAGGCGCTATATGATTTGGATGCTAGTATGAACTTGATGTCGTTAGCAGTGTTCAGACAATTGGGCTTGGGAGCCCCCAAACCGACTATAATGCGGCTTTTGATGGTAGTTCGCACGGTGAAAAATCCGGTGGGAATTCTCTATGATGTTCTAGTGAAGGTAGAGTCCTTTATATTTCAAGACGATTTCTTCATTATGGACTGTGAGGTTGATTTTGAGGTCCCCATTATTTTGGGGGGACTATTCCTCGCCATTGGATGTGCTCTTATAGATATTAAAACCTGTCAGCTAAAATTTCGGTTGAATAATGAGGAGGTGACATTCAATGTATGCTGGTCCATGAAGCAGCCAAATGACATGAGGGTGGTCTCAGTAATTGATGTTATGGAACCTGAGTTTTCAATTATGCCCATTGAGGAGTTAGTGACTATTAAGGATTTGGCAACAATGTTGATTATTGTTGGTGCTGAGAAGATTCATGAGGGTGAGGAGATAGTTAATGCACTTGCACTCCAAAGAAGATTGATCTTGATCTGAAGAATCGGGTGACCCCACTAGCTAAGCCATCTATTGAGGAGCCTCCGGTATTAGAGCTCAAACCACTCCCATCTCACTTGATGTATGTATTTCTGGGGACCGAAAACACTTTACCGGTCATAGTCGCAGCTGACTTGGAGGAATGGCAAGTGGAGGCTTTGGTCTCCATTCTGAAGAGATATAAAAAAACATTGGGTGGACCATTGTAGATATAATTGGAATCCCATCCGGTATTTGCACACATAAGATCCAGCTAGATCCAGATTGTATTCCGAGCATTGAGCATCAGCGTAGGTTGAACCCACCTATGCAAGAGGTGGTCAAGAAGAAAATCATAAAGTCGTTGGATGCGTGTGTGGTTTACCCTATTGCTGACAGTAAATGGGTGAGCCCTATTCAACAACAAAGAAGGGAGGAATAACAGTGATCCCAAATGCTAACAACGAGCTTATTCCACTCAGACCAGTCATCAGTTGGAGAGTATGCATAGACTATAGGAAGTTGAATCATTTGGACTCAGAAAGATCACTTTCCTATGCCTTTCATGGATCAGATGCTAGACTGACTTGCAGGTAGAGGATGATACTATTTTCTTGATGGTTATTTTGGGTGTAATCAGATATCTATAGCCCCCGAAGACCAAGAAAAAACCATTTTCACTTGTCCATATGGTACATTTGCATTCAAGAGGATGTCGTTTGGGTTATGTAATGCGCCCGCCACTTTTCAGGCTGCATGATGTCCATATTTTCTGACACGGTGGAGGACACCATTGAAGTCTTTATGGATGACTTTTCAGTGGTGGGTGATTCATTCGATGATTGTTTGTCTCATTTGAGCAAGGTGCTGTCGCGATACGAAGAGACCAACATGGTGCTTAATTGGTAAAAGTTCCATTTCATGGTCAAAGAAGGTATAGTGCTCAGCTACAAGATTTCTTTTAAGGGTATCGAGGTGGACAGAGCGAAGATCGATGTTATTGCTAGTCTACCACCTCCTATTTCTATGAAGGGTGTTAGAAGCTTTTTGGATCATGCAGGGTTTTAAAGGATATTCATCAAGGACTTCTAAAAGATTTCACATCCTTTGTGTAAACTGCTTGAGAAAGAGGTGAAGTTTGTTTCTGATGAGGCATGTCTAAAGGATTTCGAATGCCTAAAGGAGAAATTGACCACTGCCCCGATCATAGTGGCACCTGAATGGTCCTTACCATTTGAGATTATGTGTGATGCTAGCGGAGCGGCCCTGGGAGCTGTTTTGGGCCAAAGGCATGAAACGATTTTCCATCCTATTTATTATGCTAGAAAGGCTCTTAATGCAGCTCAGAATAATTGACACCATGACAGAACAAAAGTTGTTGGCTGTAGTATTTGCATTCAAGAAGTTTTGGGCTTACTTTCTTGAAACCAAGATGATAGTCCATACAGACCATGCAACTCTGAGATATCTGATGGCGAAGAAGGATGCCAATCCATAGTTGATTTGATGGGTTTTGTTGCTGAAGGAGTTCGAGTTCAAGGTAAAGGACCGGAAGGGGACTGAAAATCAGGTAGCGGATCACTTATCAAGATTGGAAGCATATGCAACACTTCTAGATGAGCTTGACATAGATGATGCATTCCCTGACGACCAGGTTTTGGCTGCCTCATAGGATTTCATCCCATGGTATGCAGACTTCACTAATTATCTGGTGAGTTATGTGGTATCAAAAAATTTATCTTTTCACCAACGGAAGAAATTCATGTTTGATGTGCGGAAGTTTTTTGGGATGAGCCTTACCTATTCCGCATTTGTGATGATTGGGTGATTTAGAGATATGTACCTGAGGCCGAGATGTTGAGCATATCGGAGGCTTGTCACTCATCCACTGATGGGGGTTACCACAACGGGATTCGCACAGCCCACAAGATTCTGCAATGTGGGTAATATTGGCCATCCATTCACTAGGATGCACATGATTTTGCAAAGGAATGTGATGCATGCCAAAGGCAAGGAGGTATATCAAGGAGGCATGAGCTCCCTCTTACTCCCATCTTTGTCATTGAGCTGTTTGATGTGTGGGGCATTGATTTCATGGGCCTATTTGTGAGCTCAAACGGGATGAAGTACATACTTGTTGCTATGGACTATGTTTCGAAATGGGTAGAGGCAATTGCGCTTCCAAATAATGAAAGGAAGAATCTCATATCATTCTTGAAGCGAAATATTTTTGCCAGATTTGGGACTCCCAGAGCCATCATTAGTGATAGGGGTTTGCACTTCTGCAATTGGTCGTTTCGGACTTTACTGGAAAAGTATGGGGTGAAACACAGGGTAGAACACCCTATCATCTCCAATCTAGTGGGCAAGTTGACCAATCGAGAAATAAAGACCATCTTAGCTAAGACTGTAAATGCTAACCGGAAAGATTGGTCTAGGAAGCTAGATGATGTTTTATGGGCTTATCGGACCTCATTCAAAACTCCTATAGGTATGTCTCCGAATTAGCTTGTATATGGGAAAGCATGTCATCTTTTGGTCAAACTTGAGCACAAAGCTATGTGGGCGCTCAAGAAGATGAATTTGAACTGGAACAAAGCTGCGAACTTGAGGCTTGATCAGTTGAATGAGCTAGATGAATTTCTTTTGAAAGCCTATGAGAGTTCTGAAATTTATAAACTAAGGATGAAAATTCAACATGATCGGAAAATTGAGAAGAGAGAGTTCAGCCCGGGTGATATGGTGTTACTATTCAATTCTAGGCTTCGCTTGTTTCTTGGCAAGTTGAAGTCCAAATGGTTGGGCCCTTTTCAAGTGGTCCAAGTATTCTCCCATGGGGAAATTGAACTGGAAAACCATGAAGGAAAGCGATTTAAAGTGAATGGTCAATGAGTGAAAGCATATTTGGGGAAGAGCGAAAAAATTAAGCTGGTGGATCTTTGGGCTCTGGGTGAAATCTAAGTAACCCAGGGACTTGCGTCGTGCCGCGACGTTAAATCAGGCGTTGCATGGAGGAAACCCGTGGAGGTGTTTTGGTGAAGTCTGAGTAATCAAAATACCTGCGTTGTGCCGAGACGTTAAATCAGACGCTTCTTGGGAGGCAACCCAAGTAATAATTGTAAGATATATATATTGGTTACGTGTGTTGATGTGTGTAGGTGAATAAGATGGGAAATTTGAAGCTGAAACCAAAAATCTGAACTTTAGTTGCTGATGCCAAAAAAATCACAGAACGAGTCATCGTTGGACCTAATGACTCGTCAGTCCACTCATGGTCACTGATGTAGAAAACAGGGTAGAAATGGTTGACCCAATGACTTGTCGCCAGTGAAAACGAGTCGTGAGGTCTTCCGTTAAGTCTACTGGTTTGATGAGGCAGTTAAGCTATACAAGATGCCAACGACTCATGTCACGACTCGTTGGGTAACTACCACGAGTCATTGTAGGAGTCGTTAGGTCCTAGGTAAGTTCTTAGACTCAATTGAATGAATGAGAAGCCAAACTAATTGTTTCCTCACTAAAAGATTCATCACGTGGGTCATGGAGCATTAAGTTAAATTTAGCACCCGACCCGACCCACGTTTACAAAAGGGCAATTAGTTCTAAACTAATAAAAACAACTTTTGCCCACTGAAACACCTCACAAGTTCGAACTCCAGAAATTCATTAACAAAGTTTCCCACCTCCTATTCTCCCAAAACATCACTCATAGGAAATCATTCATAATCGCACTCAAGTTTCACACAGGCACGATCACTCTCACGACACAATCTTTGCTCGACATTCACAACTTAGTCCTCATCTTCATCCTCAAACACTGTGAGTATCTAAATGCTTATAGTAGAAATATTACCTGACTTATGAATCTCTTTAAACATAGTATTGCTTGATTTATGATTCATACCAGAAGAAAACCCTAGGTTGCTTTGAACTTAAAATCACGATTAAAATTTAATGCAATGTTATAAGAAATTTGATTTTTGTGTTGTTGGGACTGAAAATGCCAGTTGATGATGAACATGGGTTGGGTTGTCTTAAACCCAGTAAGTAGAATCTTGAGCACGAGCCACATAACGAGTCATGGTATCACCTTATGACTCGTTGTGTAGCTCGTATTGAGTGGGGAAATGGGAGATGTAAACAGTCTACCTCACGACTGGTTCTAACGAGTCGTTGCCACAAGTAACGAATAGTCATGACCAGTCGTTGAGTACACTATTTCAACACAAAGAAAAGTTGACCTGTAGAAGACGAGCAACATCACGAGTCATGTCCAGCGGCAACAACTCGCTGAGTCCCTCATCCTGTCTGCAGGAACACAATTAAAATCTCATTTTATCTTATCTCATCTTGCATACTAACCGTCATTCCACAAGTACAATGGCATTGGAGGGTACACCAGAAAAGGGCCCGGCCAAGAAATAGGGGCTGGAGAAGAGTCAGCCCTTATATCGCAGACTTAGGGACGAGCCCTCATCCTCCGGAGATCCGAGTGGATCAGTGGAGGAATACCAGATCTCAAAGGAGCAGCTCGAGAGGAGATCGACCAGAACTAGGACACAATGCCCTACCAATCCGACAGCGATGGTCGCATATCCTACCCCACTTGCAAGAGACCCAATTAGCTGAGCAGAAGAAAATGTTGGGGCCACAGTCCCGATTACCCCTAAGGGCACCACAACTGCGGAAAATAAAGAGGGTGCTAATGAATCACGTGCCCAATAGGGGAGCGCAAATGATGAGTTAACTGAGACTTTACATAGATCCACTGATCAACCACGGAGGGTGAGGCGATAGTGTGTCCGCGGTATACGGGCCATTTACAACAAGGACATTACTCCTAATGAAAAGAGCCATTCGAAGAGAAGCATTTATGAAGAGCCCAGACTAGTCACCATAGGGCTCAAGGACCTCCCCGAGCTGCAGGCATTGTTTGAGAGATACAGGTTCGGGTGGTTGACTGAGCCATCAGGGAGCTACATCCCTTTCCTGGTCAGAGAGTTTTATGCCGCCTACGTAGCCACGTTACAACGTCTGGCTTTGGGAGGACAATACTAGAAGAAGAGGCCTATATTGACTCAAGTGTTGGTTCAGGAGACACCTGTAGACATCTCTGAGAGAACCATCTCTAGGCTTCTCTATGGTCCAGACTATCAGGCCCCAATGAACATAGCCAAGTTTGATCACAGATTGGTCTAACTCAAGAAAGTCAAAATCAAGAAATTGAACAGTGAAAAACATATCATGCAGTACACTTGGCTGTCATGCATCATTGGCACACGAGGTCCGTTAGTTGAGTGGTTGCATGGCAACGAATCACAAATTCAAAAGGCCACCTAACTTCCAAGATAAATTATGGTGGTCATTGGTTCGACAAAGGTTGGTACCGACCAGCAACGATAATGTGCTTTCACCTGACAGAGCTGCTCTATTAGCGAGCATCATGGAGGGGTAAACCATAAACTTCCCGAGATATATTGAAGAGGAGAAGCGGGCAATAGTAGACAGCACCACCATTCCCTTTCCATGCCTCATTGATCCACTCTGTTAGGAGTCAAAAATGCCAAACTTGCCATCAGTTGATCAGCGAGTGGTGGTCCATAAGATCACTGATATCGGGTGGATATGAGACAAGACGAAGCCGGTATAGAGAGCGATGAGTCAGTCTGCTGCATCCACTAGAGCTACTTTATTGGCTGAGGCATTGAGTAGAAGTGTGCAGATTGAGGCTGCCCAGTTTACCAAGTTTGCGGCAAAGCCCACAAAGGCCAGAGAGGCTGGTAGCCAACTTGAGGCTACAGATGTAGCTGATATTCCCGCACCTGCTGAGATTCTAGAGTCTTCATCTACAGCAACAACACCTTGACTACCTGCTGCACCTTCACGTGCTTCTCCAGCCGGCCTAGTTACAATTTCTCAAGAATTCCTGACTGACATGGCTAGGCAGCCGGCTAAAGCCGAGAAACCAAAAGCACACACGGCTCTTCAAGTTAAGGTACTAATGGAGTAGGTAAAGTCATGGGTTACAAAGGAGTTGGAGGCGCTCTCTAGTTCAGTGCATGGTCGATTGGACACCTTTGAGAGGCATATGGATGAGCGCCTTGCACAGTTGCAGGCGCCCGAGCTGGCGAGATGGTATGCGGAGGTAGCAGCACTCCGAGCTGAGGTGGGGGAGTTGTCCACATGACAGGTAGCTGTGATCCCTCCACCCGTGCTTCTAGTGATTAATGAAGAGAGTGAGGAAGAGGTACCACCAATAGTTAACTTCATCAAAGAGGAGCCGGTGGCGCGGGATAAAGGCAAGAGGTATCGTGAGGAGGCAAGTCTTGATGAGGATGATTCTCTGCTCTATCAGCAAAAACGAGAGCGGAGAGAGATGGAAGCAGCGCTGCAGTTATCTAGAGATGAGGCTCGACAGAGGGCCGCAGTTGAGGCAGCGAGAGCTCATGGAGAAGGTACGATCTTAGTAGGTTCTGAGAACGTACCAGTTCAGGCCGGTGGTATAGAGGACGACACTAGAGGTGTATCTTCTTCCTCCACTGACCAAGCCGTAGACGCCTAGGTCAAACAGGTATGTTCCCTATTTCCATGTTTTATTCTTATATATGCATCGAGGACGACACATGCTTTTCCAGATGGGGGTGGGGAGGGACCTGTGTATTTTTTTTGAACATAACCCGAGGGTTCTTCTTGCCGGGTATCTTATCCATCGGGTTTCCTTATCTAGTAGAGCCGGCATGTTTAGGTTTTTGTGTTTGTTTGTTTTAGTCAAAAGAAAATTAGGTGAACTTAAGGCATTCAATAACATGAATTGTTGAATTTATTTGAGCTGATAATGTGATACCCCTCCTAATTTTTTTAGTTATGTGTGTGTGTTAATATAGACAAGCATGACCTTTGTAAATCTTTGCATGGCATTAATACTGTGAACATGTTTACCATTGTGTGACTATACCTGAACTAGCAGTTAGTAGAAGTGATGATGTTGGCCTGTGCAATGTGTGAGTAAGAGTTAATTGTTAAATTCTGCTGTGTGTGTCAATCTAGAACTTACATGGTCAGTCGTACCGAGGTAGAGGATGGGAAACTTGGAAAGGATCATAGACTATTTTTGATGAATGAGTCCACTTTATCCTTGAAACCTACCAAATGGAAATAAATATCCCTTGATCCCAATTTCGAGCTTAAATTGACCCTTCTTTTTGTTAACACCAATTCACCTTCCTGTTTTGATTAAAATAAACCTGTTTTGGCCCTGGTCCCTCCTTGGACACTGTGAACCTCAACTCAGAGCAAATCGCCTAAGTTGAGGGTGGCTATCATTGGGTTGATTAAGAAGAGTAGGTGGAATAAAATTGGGTAATGAGAATAAAAAGGGAGGGTGCTGGTGTGCAATAATTAAGAAAGAAAGAAAGTTCATGATACAGAGAGAAGAAAAAAAAGAAAAACTTCACCTGTACTTGAAAAAGAAAAAAAAAGGAGCAAGTTAAAAAAAAGGAAAACAGGGGAAAATGTGAAAAGAAAGTTAAGAGTGGAGCCAAAGTGTGTGTAGTGCTAAGGAGGGTTAATCTACTATTCCCATATGTACCATACCCAAACCCGAGCCTATATTACAAGCTTAAAAATTCCTATAGTGATCCTGGTTAACTCTTCTAAAAATCAAGGTATTGAAAGTAAAGGCAAACTTATGGTATTGCATGTGCACAGTTAGAATTTCTTTGTGAGAGCAAGTATGCTTTTACCTAGTCTCAAGAGAAATATATTGTTATGATCATAAACACATTGTGTGAGTGTGGGACTTCTTTGTGGTGAGAGCATTTGGTCAACTAAATTGTCTTCAAACTTTCTTGGTCAATGTTGTAGAATTATGTGCATGGTTGCAAGTGATAGTATATTACCATGTTTTGATCCCTCTATGTCATGGTTGAAAATTTTGCATATGCATTATGAATTGGTTTTATACGATAAAGAAGGGGTTAGAAAATTTGGTTTGATTAAGAGATGTGACTGCCATAGGTTTCCTAGAGTTCTTTTGATTGAAGCGTTGAAGTGGTTTTATTTTATTTGTTTTTGCCTGAGGACATGCAAAAGTTCTAAGTTGAGGGTGTTGATGTGCCATGATTTTACATCACTTTCGACACTTAAAACCAAGAAAATATGCAAATTCTGGGTATGTTGATGTAGATATGACGTCTTTGTGTTAAATGTTACAGGAAAATAGGTCCGAAATGTGAAATGGGAAAAGTAAGGCAAAAATGGACCAAAATGCAGGCTGCTACCCAGGTCACGAGTCTTCGTCCCAATGGATGACTCATTCCTCGAGTCGTGGGGGTAAATCAAGTTTTCATGTGAAGAACCAATGTATCCAACGAGTTAAAGGCATGAATTGTTACATCTGGTAATGATTCGTTATGCCAGTCGTGAAGACTGGGAAGAAAATTTCTAAAAAATGCTCAGGGAAGACAATGAAGGACATAACGAGTCGTCAGGAGATGTGACGACTCGTCGTGAGATGTTGGGAGCACCCATGAGGTACACTAGAGAATTTGGTGATTCAAGTCCACGAGGGACTTAACGACTCATTCCCTGACCTAATGAGTCGTTAGGTGACCCATTACCGTGACTGGAAAAGTTGCCGAGGACGACTAAATTTAACTAGCCACAACTCGTTAGGAGACCTAATGAGTCGTTACTTGGCTTTTTACCACTGCCGACCTGGATTCTGTTTTTAGTTGGGAAAGGTTTTGTTTGGAACTATAAATATATTATTTAGGTTTATTTCACGAATACAATTTATTTTTACTACTTTCACATGGATTTTGGTGTTGTTAATGACCATTCTTGGTTCAACAAACAAAGTTTGTAAATTTTTTTCTTGATTTTGAGGATTAAAACAACATTGAAGTTTTGTTCATCGGTTTTTGGTGATTTATTCAAGTGGTTTTCTTCTACGAATCTTCGTAAGTTGCACTTATGATTTCTTTTGTATTTTGTGATTGTGATCATACAAGCATGAGTAGCTAAACCCATAACTAGGGTTGTAGGAACCATGATGAATTAACACACATTGGTAAAAATACTTAGTGAATCTTGAACGGGGTTTATGCATGTATTATTTTATTCCTTTGTTTTAATTGCTTCTTAATGGTTGCAAATGTTGAAAATTGCCTTATTCTTACTCGCCAGATCAAGGGGGTAGTGAATGGGAAAAGGGACTAACAACGGAGATTTGAGGCTATCAACCATCTTCTAATAGTTTGACATTGTCGGGGAATAGCTAATCCGATAACAAGGGTAAGGGTTAAATTAAGCATACACCTATATATGGACCAAGTTGCATGGTGATAATCATCTAGATAGGGGACCAACCATTTAGGTGAATTTAACTTACCAATATTTCATGTTAAACATCGGATTAGATCACAAGGGTAAAAGCCTTGTGGCTATGAAGTCATGGGGGGAAAATCCTAGTCACTTTGTTGATTGAATACAACTGAAATTGATTTAAACATCTACTTGTCTCTACTCTTGGTTATTATTTTGTGTTTCAAACCTTCTCCCCAAGGGAATAAGTAAGCCGATAGTATTAGCTAAACGCATTAACTAAAGTTCTCATCATATTCCTTATAGGATTCGAGCACAACCCTGGTTGGGTCTATATTTGACATCGACTGCTTTATATCTCATTTACGAGGTGTAATTTGGGCAACATCAAAGATCAATTCAAATTAACAAACAACTCAAGGATATCAAGTGCTAGTCTCCCGCAATGTCGCCATTTTTTATAACACTCCAACTACACTCCTTATTTACAGAAAATATAAGCGATCATTGTAACAAAACAAATAACCCCATGGGTGTCGGGGTCAAATCCCATAAGGACTAGAGAATGATTTGCACAAGAGTTATTTAGTAAATTGAATTGATTCACATCCAAGCAATGAAAACGTAAATGTAAATTTTGGGGGAAGTGAAGACAAAAATATTGTGGTTTCTAAAATTATCTAAACAAGAGAGAAAGATAACCAAAATTGAGAAACAATAATGAGCAAAGGCTAGAGGTGTGGTGTAGATGGGATGTCAATCAAATCGGGATTTACTAGATAGTCAGACTACTACGGCGTTTAGAGGCGTAATCGAATGAAAATTATAATTCTCCTTCGATGGATGTCAACTCAAACTAGACTACTAGATAGCCCACTACTAATATGTAAATAACCTTGGAAAAATATTAAGCCCGATGTTTTTCAATCACTTGGGCTCCTTATCCTCGATTCCTTTTAAACCTCAAGGTACAATTCAACTATTCAATATGATTTGGATTAGGGGCCGAGTCATTTCAAGCTATCAACTCCTAAAGGGATTATGATTATGGATTTTGGCTATTTCTACTTCAACCCCACATAATCAAATCCCAATCCACTACTAAATTCTCCCCCCATTACTTAACATTTCTTTTCAAGCTAAAATCAAGTAATAGAAATAACACCATATTTGCAACTATGAGCAATCAACTATAATTTCAGGAGAATTCAATAGATTTACACTAATCAAGTGATAACAAGACAAATCTAAGCAATACCCAATTTAAATTAAACACTCATCATCACACACCTCTAGCTATAGATTTAGCTACTCAAAATTGAGAAGCACAAGAGCATATTCATTAATAAAATCAATAATTTCATCATTAGGAGTAAACACAATCAAGCTTACAATATTTCTACAATGGTGGTTATACCTTACTAAAGAAGAAGATAAGATGAAAAGAATATTCAAATATTTCTTCTCTTCTCCGATGGAGTTCTTTCTCTCATAAAGTAAAGGGAATATTCAATCATATGTTCGCAGTAATTTTTCTAAAATATATATGAAAAGTAGGTCATAACATTCCTCCTTTTTCAGGACTGGACGATTTTTACCCCTTTTCAGGCGTCTTTCACTTGCTATGAAATCGCGATTCGCTGATTACCCGTGAGCCACCGTTTCTTTCCTTGATCTTGTGAAGTTCTAGGGTCTTTCGTAAATGCTTCAAGTGGTTCACCGATTTCCATTCGCGAAAGCCACCAGTTGATTTCATCATTTTTCAGTAAAGTCCATACTTTTTGTGATGGAACCGACGGATCGTTGGTTGTTGTCTCTGCGAGCCACTGGTTGCAATTGTTCATCAAGCTAGTGGTTGCATGTTGGCTGGTGTTTTGCCAAAGTTGTCCAATGTAGTGCCGTTTTTCATATAAATCTCATCCTTTTTACTCAATTTTATGCTCATTCTCTTCAATTTAGGTACCTGCACACCAAAGGTAAAAAGGGCATAAAATACAACTAAAAGACTTGAAAAGTAACATAAAGTTCATGCTTGTTAGCTTCACGAGTTGGTAATTACCAACTCATCATGAGGTAGGCAACAGCACTAGCTACATCATGAGCAATGGGCTTATCCTCAATATCTATAAATCCATCCATACTGCTAACATCACCAGTGTGGCTCATCTTTCTCCTATTCAGTCAACAAAAACAACAAACCAAAGTAAAAGAACAAGATGCAACACAAATGTTAATTAAAAAACAACAAAATGACAATCAAATTCTAACTGAACCCGGCGCCATTTTTTGATAACGTCCAAAGAAACTCTCCATTAGGAGATGACTATGGTCGTTGCAAAACAAGACCCAACAAAGACTTGGAATCCACAAAGATTGGAGGTTAGATTTACCAAACATCATAAATTAATTAACACAAGAATGCATCATGTCCAAACTAATAAATAAAATTTGGGGTATAGGTTGAACAACTTCAAACAAAATTTGACTAAAGCAAGGGGAGAAATGATTGTTGCTAGCAAGATGAGATACTAGGTGTGTGCATTTGATGGCATATCGATTTGGTAGATATTGACTAGAAACCTTAGATTCAACTAGTGCATGGATAGCTTTGCTTGGACTACATTCTAAGTTTTCAACCAAAAGAGTTTGTTTACTTTGGGTTTTCTCAAAACTCCCAAAGCCAAAATCTACGACACAACCAAACAATGCTTGAGGAAGCGTTTAGACTATTTCTATTTAAACCTTTTAATGGAGCTTGTATTTGGGTGCTGACTATTTCTAGCTCTAACCCATAGATCACAAATTCAGCTCTCACTATTGAAGTTCAATCCATTACTTCACTTCCCTTTTTTAAGGAAAAGCAGAGTTAGAGAGCTAATTAATATTTTCAATCATTAATTATTAAATTAGAACTTGAAGAAATCAATAGATCCATCCTACTACTCAATTCTAAGATCAATTAATAATACCCACTTGGATCTAAACACCTATCATCCACACACTGTTTCCCTAGAAGGGAATTTAACTACTCATAATTAACAAAATAGAAACTATACCAAGGGAAAATATCTCAATTCCACTCATCATAAGCAATTAAAATAGATATAATATTTTCCACTTCATTTTCAACAATGGTGTTTTTTCCAAGAGAATGAAGAATAAGAAGATTAGAAAATGCATCATTCTATCACTCTCTACAATATTATATCTATCACTCTTCCTTTCAATACAATGTCTATTCTATGATGATATGTACAATTGGGGTAAAAAAAATCAGCATAAATTCTATGCATAGCTATCCAAAAAGGCCATTGGAAGCTTATCAGGTACGTATGTGCTTTTTTGGATGATTTTTCCTTCAAATGCTGACGCGAGTCACTCTGGAGTTGGCACTTATTTCAGGGTGCCAATCTGCAAGATGTGATACCTTTTCGTGCCCAAGGTGCTCCTTCTAGGCCATCTGCATTGACACGTGGTCCGCAGATACCAACTATGGCACACATGTCAGGTTCTGCAAATCTAGATCCACATATGTGGCACCCGGCTAAACGCGTATGATGTGTGGCACGCGTGTTCTTCTTTTTCTTCCAAAATTGCTTCCAAGCCTTTCAATTTCTTCATCTTTTAGTTTCAATCAAATGCCTACATAAAAGAACATAAAAGGCATAAAACCTTTTTCTAATTGTGCTTAAAACAAAGCAATAACTTATGCTTAAGAGTCAAATAAGTTGCTAAATTACCAACTCATCAATGCTCACTACAATTATGATACTCCTCCATGAGTATTTTTTGCATGCCAAAAATTCAATAAACCATTATTAAGTCACCGACAACTGGCAATAAAAACTTTTTATTCCTAAATACACAATGCTAAAGCGCAACATAGTCATCAAGTAATACAATAACTCAAGAGTCAGATATCATACCACCAAGGGCATGCTTCATGGTTTATTAGGTTCGACTATTATTACTTAATCAAATGAGTGTTTTCACCACAATTTTTAGTATAGCTACCGTATAAAATAAACTAAGTACTATTCTAGAAATTATCACTATCTATTATCATTGAGATGTAAGTTTTTACACAATCAAAGATAATATTTCAAAGTTATATTTCTTCTATCATCTGGCGTTGTGTATTTGCTTTACTTGACTTTTATTATCTACCCAGCTTATTGATTAACGGATATTTCTAAAAACTAGGCTCGCTCAAGTGAATCTTGAGGAGTGACGAATAAGCCTTGTTGAAATCCACAAGGTTTATCATAAGCCCTTCATAAATGTAAGCAATTTTAGAGATTTGTGCCATTACCCAAATTCGTCAACTTTATCATAGACTCTATTATCAATCGCTCTAATGCAACATCAATCAAACGTCTCCCGGTAGCAAAGAATGGACACCCCAAAATAAATAAGACTTTTGAATCGCTCAATATCTAATATAATGAAATCCACCGAAAAAATCAAAAGACCCTACTTGCACCAAAACATCTTTTATGATCCCCCTGTGCCGTGCGTGATTTGTCGCTAACCGTCGAACAACAAGAGTAGCTTGAGGTCTCCCTAACTCCAACCTCTTGAATAATGAAAATGGCATGACATTTATTTTAGCACCCAAATCATAGAGTGCTCTAGAAATGACCTCCTTTTCAATAGTAATCTCAATAGTGAAGCTATCCTCGATCTTCAACTTTATATGTATCTTATTTTGTATCATGAAGGTGCATTGTCATGACCCAAGCTGAGATTCGGGATCGAGACATAGGACTGGAACTATGAATGGCTCCAAGTCGACCCATGGCATGAACATGATAATTCAAAGAACATACATCAAGAGGAATTTGATAATTGGAAATCAATAAGAGGAAGGATGCCCAACATAATGAACATAACAATCATAAAACATGTAGCTTCTCAACACTCAACAAAGCTAAAAATCTACATATTGTCTAAAAAGCCTCTAACAAATGAGATGATGGGACAACATCCCCAACTAGCTCCCTAAAGTCTCAATGAATATAACATAACTCAACACCAAACTCGAAGGTCCTCGGAAGATGAGGACTCACCGCATTGGGAACCTGAACTGCTGGGAAAGCCGGACTAATGGCAGAACTGAGTTTGATCGTCTAGACCTAACATAGAGTATGCATCGCACTTGGAAATGTACCTGAGTATGCAAGCTAAGTAAAACATGATGAGCAACCGTTAACCTAAATCATGAATATAAACATATAACACAAGATCTTGAGAATAAGGATCGCATTCTCGAAATCAATCTAAAACATGTATAATCATAAGATGAATCTCATATCTTAATAGAATGACCTAGTTAAAATAGAAATCATATGACTTGTCATAGCTAAAATCATAAGGAAAAGCTCATAAACCGATCATTGGGTCAAAACCCGTTGTAAAATATAATATCGTAAGTCATGAACATGAATAACTAAAAACATGAGGAAAAATGGGAGACTCGACATAACCGACACCATCGTGATAGAGTTTACATGATGCCCCAACTATCACACTTAAGTGGGCAGAGCCGTCCAAAACCTTTCCAGTGGCTAAGAACGCTACCATGATATCGATATCAAGCCGGTGTCCCTTGTGGGCGCAGGAAACTCTCTTGAGAGGCCCTAAATAATATACCTATGTTGGCCCGTAGTTCTCAGACTAGGAATCTTGGAACCCCAAGCCTACTCTATGCTAGACACTACTTCCAAAAACATGCATAGTGCTCCCATCGTCCGAAGCTGAAATCATAATTACATGCATAGTCTGAATTTTGTACATGGGGAGTCTTGACTCGAGAACATATCATAAGCTATAGTGGGATTCTTGACTCTAAAACATATGATAAGCTAGTCATATTAGCCTTGGCTAAATCATGAAAACATAAATTGCGGGCTTTCCCAAAATCTTAAAATCATACATACTTGAAATAGACTTCATAAGTCAAAATCATGGATTCATACATAGGTAATTTGTGTTATTTATTCATACTGACATCTCATCATACTTGAATTCATGAATCATAAACTTGACTTTTCATGAAACTTGTGACATAGGGCATAATTTCAAACTTGAAATTATAAATTTATAAATTAATTTATAAATTTCAAATTGAATTTGTTTTTAAAACATGCTTTGAAACATAAAGGGAATTGACTCATACACAAATCATAGAGAATTTCATGAAATTGGGCTAAAATCCCATAAGATCATAAACTTGAATTGAACCTTGAATTTATGAACTTGAGGAGAAATTTGGGCATGAGAGTAAATGAAATCTCTCATTCATAGACCTACATACTTGGGTAAGCTAAATCTCAACTTGACTTTGAAAGCCCAAGAGATTTAGAGAAGAATTTGAGGGATTCAAACTTGATCTTCAAAGGGGAACTTCTAAACTTATATGCATGGGAGTTGAATAAATTTAGAATAGGATAAACCCCTAATACAATTTCTTTCTTTTAGATCTTAAAAAGACATAGTTTAGGCTTAGGGGCTTAGAAATTACAAAATACCCTTACCGATTTGCAGAAAAAGTGACACTGCCGGGGCCCTAACGAGGGACTGATAAATCATGAGGTGGCCTGGACAGGTCGTCCCCAACCCATTTCCACCAGTGGAGTTCCACCATTCTTCATCCATCCCGACAACGCTTTACTCAACTAGTCCGTGAAGTGACACCACTACTCGTCCCTTCATTTGTCCTAATCACTAGATTTCAACATGGTTCTCCACCTTGCCCATCCAATGGGTCAACCCATGACTCGTAGGAGTCACAATGACTTGTTTTCACCATCCTTCAGACCCCTTTGACATGAATCTTCTAGCTGGGCACCACTTTATGGTTCATGGAACAATATGTCAAGTGACCTAATGAGTCACCCGATGAGTCATCCCGTGACCTCGGTGCAAATATTTTTCTTATTTCTCCACTTCAACCCACAAGTCTGGTCTTAGGGACTTTCAAGGTATTACAATATTTCCCCTTCAGGAACATTTCTTCCGTCCTTCAATATGGGTGAACCATACTGAAAAATTGGGGAAAAAACTCCAATCCCAAATACTAAACAACTTAAGTTGAAATCCGACGGAGTAACCGACTCCAGACTGAAACATGACTGAACTGAATTCATGATTCATAGATACATGTTATAACATGAAAGGAATTGAGGGACATGACCTTGATGAAAAGTGGAATAGAGTACTAAGGAGGAAACTAATACCTCATGCCGAAAACCGGCCGGAAGGGAAAAGATGGGTATCTAGCCATCATATCTCGTCGGGTTTCACTTTGCCCCTTTAACATGTTGATTCCTCTACAAAACCTTCATTGAAGCTAATTCTTTGTTTCTCAACTTCCAAACCCGATGATCAAGGATCTTAATTAGAACCTCTTATAGGTAAGTTATCCTTCACACCTATTCTCTCCGTCTAACAACCAAGGTCGGGTCACAAATGTGCTTCTTCAATAGAGATACATGGAAACTGATGTACCGAAGTTAACTCCACCAACTCTAACTCATATGCCGCTTACCAACTCAGCTAGAATCATAAGGACCAACATATCTCTGGGACTAAGATTTGATTTCTTCCCGAACCTCATCACTCCCTTCAGCGGGAGACACCTTCGTAAATATCCAATCATCCGTCAAACTCAAGCTCTCTTCGCCTAACATCCAAATATGACTTATGACGACTTTTGAGCTATTTTTTTAGCCTTTCCCTAAGAAGCCGAACTTTCTCCATGGCCTCACGAATGGAATATGCACCTATCAGTGTAGCCTCCCCTACTTCGAACCAACCAACAAGCAATCTACATCTCCACCCATAAAGACCTTCAAAGGGAGCCACCTGAATGTTGGAGTGGTAACTGTTATTGTAAGAGAACTCGATGAGAGGCAAATGATCATCCCAACTACCCTTGAAGTCAATCAAGCACATACTCTCAACATGTCCTCAAGAGTTTGAATAGTCTCGCCTCGGCTTGACCATCCGCTCCCAGTGGAAAAGTTGTGCTAAGCTTGATCCGAGTAAACATGTCCCTTTGAAAAGATCTCCAAAAATGTGAGGTAAACCGAGTCCTCTATTTGAAATAATGGAAAAGAATTCCATGCAAATCAACCACCCCGACGTACAACCTAGCACGCTTCCCGCCTAAATTCCAGAGTTTTGACCGATAGAAAATGGGTCACTTTGGTCAACCTATCTACAACCACCCAAATAGAGTCATACTGTCAACGTATGAGGCAACCCTATGATGAAGTCCATATTGATTTCTCCAACTTTCAAGTAGGGGATACTAATGTCTTGTAGCATACCCCCTAGGTCTTTGATGCTCGCCACTTGTCGACAATTCGACACTTAGCCACAAACTCTGCTATGTCCTTCTTCATGCCATTCCACCAATAGACTTTCCATAGATCACGGCATATCTTGGTGGCACCGGGTGGATAGAATATCGATAGTTGATGAGCCTCACCCAACATCCGCTCTCTCAAGTCATCAACACCCGAAACACATAAACAACCTGATATCAAAGTACACCATCCCCTCCATTAGGAGAAGACCTCCACCTTCTGATTTCGGACAACTTCCTTTAGCTTCACCAAGATAGGATCCTCGTCTTTTCCTAACCTTGACCATGGTTACCAATGAAGATTCGAACCATTCTCGAGCAATGACACCACCATCCGTCCGGTCGAAAGCTACGTACCCCTAAAATGAGCAAGCCTATGAACATCCTTCGCACCTCCTTCCTCCCATCCTTTACATGAGACATGACGGCCTACTAAGGACATTCGCCACTACATTGGCCTTGTCTGGGATGGTAAATGAAACTCATGTCATAGCGTCATTGAGAAGCTCTAGCCACCTCATTTTTCGCAAATTGTGTCCTTTGAGAGAATATGTAATGAAGTCTCGTGGGTCCATGAACACATCCACATGCACCCCATACAAATAATGTCTCTAAATTTTCAATTCAAACACCACCGCTAACTCGTAGGTCATGAGTCTTAAGTTTTGCAGAGTCATACGCAATGAACTTACAATGCTTCATCAACACACAACCAAGACCAACCCTCAAAGCATCACAATACACAACAAACCTAACCGTTTCCTCAGGTAGAGTTAATATTGGGCTGAAGGAGCCAGGCCTTTTAGTTCCTGAAACTCTTCTCATAGGCATCCGACCACTAAAATTTAACCTTCTTCTAGGTCAACTTAGTCAATGGTGCTGCAAAGGATGAAAATCCTTCAACAAACCTCCCTTAGGTAAGCCAAGGATTAACTAGTTCAGGTCAATTCTTTACCGTCTCTATCTTTTGAGAGTCCACCTGCACACCCTCGCTTGAGACCACATGACCCAAAAATGCTACTGAGTTCAACCAAAACTCACTCATCGAATTTAGAAAATAGTTGGCGATCCTTAAGAGTCTCGTAGCACAATCCTCAAATGTGCAAAGATACCTTCTCGCTTCGAGAGTATATGGCAATATCATCTATGAAGACAATCATGAACATATCCAAATACTGTTAGAATACCCTATTCATCAAATTCATAAAAGTTGCAGGAGCATTCATTAGTCCAAAAGACATGACAACGAACTCATAGTGACCATACCGAGTCCCGAAAGCTGTTTTCTGGATTTCACTTTCTCTAACTCGAGTTGATGATATCCGGATCCGAGGTCTATCTTTGAGAAGCACTTAACACTTTGAAGATGGTCAAACAAGTCATAAATTTTGGGGAGGGGATACATTTTCTTGATTGTAACCTTGTTCAACTGTCGAAAATCAATGCACATTCTAAGGAAATTCATCCTTATTAGGAACAAGAGAACTGTGCATCCCATGGGACTACTAGGATTCGATGTTCCCCTTATCTTCGAAGATCTTTCAACCTGCTCTTCAACCTTCTTGCCCGGCTGTAGCCATTATGTAAGGAGTAATTGATATAGGTTGTGTTTCAGGGAAAAGTTCAATACTAAAGTCAATCTCCGTACTGAGTGACCTCATAGATCACTAGTAAACACCTCCGCATACTCACACACTATGTGGACTGACTAAAGAGTTGGGTCTCGGGCATGTCATCCTTAACCCGAACTAGATGGTACACAAACCTCTTTACAAATCATCTTCCTGACCTTTGAGGTAGGAAACGAAGGACCTACAGGCACAACTGAACTACCCTTCCACTCTAGGACTGGCCTCACCCCAAGTCAAAATTCTACTCAGACGGGATTCTAAAATTTACCGAGGCATAAACATGCATGTAACTAATCCATATAGAATATAAAATCAAAATCAATCATGTCTAGCTCTACTAGATCGGCTGAGGTGACTTTTTGAAGGACTATGATAAGGCAATTTTCGTATACCTATTGAGCTATAATTGAGTCACCGACCTGAGTAGAGATTGAGAAGGTTTCGGTAGGGTTTCGGTGACCGACTCCGAAACTAATAGCAACATAAGGAGTCTCAAAAGATAAGGTAGCCCTGATCTAACAATGTATACACATCAAGATGAGGTACACGTAACATACCAGTTAACAAAACTTAGAGAGACCCCTGCTCCTCGACGAGACAAGAGGGCATAAAATATGTTCTCGACGTTGAGCACCACCTCGCTCTAGTGGATACACTCCCCGCCGAGCCGAGCGTGATGGTGGAGCGCTGAACTGGTGGCCGGGTCACAACCTCTACTAGGGCCTTTTCTCGGGTCAAGGGCGCCCTAGATATCCGTGCTTCCCACACACGAAACATGCACCTGAACCGTTAGATACTCTTTGGTGTGCCTTCTACCACACCCGCTCCGTAATACTCCCAGAGTGCTTAGGAAAGACCTAGGAAGAAAAATGCAAACTGCTGAAAGTTGGGAAAAAAGTTGCAGGACGAGAGGTACAATGACTCGTGGTAGGTAACCATGAGCCGTTGTTGGCAGTCGGGTTCAAGTGTTCGTGTGGTAGTGGAAGCAACGGTTGATGTAGCGACTCATTGTAATATTCAATGAGCCGTCGTTAGTGGTTGTGGTAGGAGATGGACTTAGCAGCGGGGGGAGTATAATGGGTCATGCAACGACCGGGCCGTGGCTTGCAATCGGCCCGTTTTATGAGTCGTGGTAAGGAGCCTAGACTTCCAGTGGATTTGACGGACGGATACCACGATACGTTGAAGCCCACCATGATTCTTGGTGAGACTCATCGTGTGAAAGTTCGAAGGTTCAGAGGGCAATTAACAATTGAAGGAATGAATCTGAAACCTAGGATGACCCTTCCTATATGACCGAGGGTTGATTCCAAGATATGACTTTAGTAGTGCTTAGCATGGGCAGATACCACAGGTCGTGGATATCTTCCAACGCCCATTGGTTCGGCCATTGTTTAGTCCAAGGAGCAATTTTCGCATAATCGCAAGGGTATTTCCACATTTCTTCATCCTAAGGCCCTACGCTATGTCGCTTTAAGGCTCATTTCAGGGGTTTTGAGAGGGAAAAGCCTACTCTATGTTATTCTTCCCATGCATGAAAGTTTGAAGGATTGAGGAGATTTAAGGCCAAATTTCAATGTTTCCACAGTCTTACCTTGGGCAATAGGAGAGTGTTAGAACCCGCTAATCCTGCATGGGCTATGAGTGGGTGCTTTCCTTCCACACCCATGCCCAATTTCTATTAACATACGATGAATTTGCTTATGATCAAGTATGGGTTTCTACCGAATTGCATAATTCTTCAATCTCTACACATAGGTATGATTAAATTATAATTATATTGATGAATTGTGAAGCTTAAGCAACATTTTAAATTGTTTTAAATCCAAATTGTGATTTCTAACTTATGAAATTAAATGTCCATGGATCAGGAGTTCATGAAAGAAGAGATTGATGTTGAATGTATGATGATGATGAGAATTAATGATGAAAAGCATGTTTCAAAAGCTACCTATGATTATGATGTTGTTTTCAAAATAAAATGTGTGGACCCTAGTATGATAAAGCTTTGGGCAATGCCCACTTGATGAGTTTCCCAACATGTTTACCACATTGTTTGAAGTGAAGTTTTTCCCACTTGTTTTTATATATTCTAGCTTGTGGTATGTTGGAGATAAATATTTCTACATGTAGCTTACCGTATAATTTGGAGTAGATGCTTCCACCAATGATTGAGCTTGTGGTATGTTTTTGAAATAAAGCTTCTCATATGCATGAATGTATAATTGAGATGTATGTCATTAATGAACTTTGTCAATAGACAATGTTGAGCTTTGTTTCATACGATGTTGGCATTTCATCGAGCGTTTAAGGGTCGATCACCCTATACCTCAACTACGCACCAACGTAGTTGATACTATTGAGGTTGCTGGGACCTCCCTTGTGAGCTATCCTCGGTCCGATTGTCCCTTAAGCTTGATATCAATATCATGTTAGCCCCTAGCCAGGAAAGGTTTTGGATGGCTCATTTCACTTAAGTGTAATAGCTGGGACCGCGTAAGCTCTATCGTGGTATGTCGGTTATGATGAAATTCACTATCTATATTATTCAGATTTCATATTCACTATTCACAATGATAATTACTTATGCATGCATGTTCAAGAAGCAAGGTTTGACCCATTGTTCAGGTTTTGATATAAATATTGGTTTCAAAATTTTGAGTCAATCGAGTCAATCATGATGTTATAAAGCTATGCATGGTCATGTGATGATAAAAGACGCATTTCTGTAAGGAAGGCATGTAGACTTCTACTTACACTTAAAAACTTATGACATGTTATGGAATATTTTAAATGATTTATTTACTTAAGCGATTTTACATACTTGCATACTCGGTTCATTCCACGTATCGACCACATACTTTCTATGTTGCATCTGCCTCATGATGCAAAGATCCTAGTTTCTCATATTCAGCCAGTCGTAGTCGCACCAAAGTCAGCACCTGCTTGATTCGTGGGTCCTCATCTTACGAGGACTAGACTTTCAGCCTGATTTAGATGTACTTTCACCAATATTGTCAAGCTAGTTGGGGTGCCGTTCCATCGCCCTCATCCATTAGAGGCTTATCGTGACTAGCACGTGTATTCAAATGTAAATTTATTCGTTCTTAAATTAAGTTTGATCCAACTGAGTTTATAATCATGCTTCCTTAATTTTATTAAATGAGTTAGTTGAATGCTTATGCCATGGTCGACTTTAGGTCTCTCGGAGTCCCTTATCCCGTGTCTATGATTTGGGCCTGCTCTCAGTCGTGACAAACTTGGTATCGTGAGCCATAGGTTGATGTGTCCTAGGGAGTCTGAAAGCCGCATTAGTAGGCTCATGGGTGTGAAGCGCGCCACACTTATGAAGAAGAGGCTACTAGACTTTTTAGGGAATGTTCCCTTCTTTCATGATTTATGTCGTGCGATGAGAAAGCCTTTCTATCCTTATAATTTGTGCCATTCATGATTGCAGAATCATGACTCTTCGAAGGATGAATGGGAGGAGAAATGGAGGTGATGAAGGCCAATGGCGAGGGAAACGGTTTTGGCATCACCACCACCCGGGGCTTAGGAGCTCAGCACCGTGAGCTACGCTCATGCCGAGTTACGAGCCGCCATTCGATGCTTGCAGTGTGCCTTGACCGTGTAGGTTACACCATTGTTATTGCCCATGTTCCGCAAAATGGCACAGGCGGTAGCTCGAGTCAGGGACTTCTTGAGGATGAACCTGCCGGAGTTTTTGGGGTCCAAGGTAGATAAGGACCCGCATGATTTCATTGATGAGATTGTCAAGATCACCCGTGCTACGGGGTGAGAGCGCTGTTGAGTGCGAGTTGGCCTCCACTTGCTTCTGGGTGGGTTGCGTAGATTTGGTTCTGCCCGTGGAAGGACAATAGGTCGCTGAGCAGGTCCAGTCATATGGGAGGAGTTTTAGGTTGCATTCTCAATTGGTTCTTCCTCGAGAGATGAGGGATGAGCACCAATTTGTGAATTTAAAGAAAGAAAGGATGACTGCTCAGAGTTTGCCCTCGAGTTTGCCCGCCTATCTAAGTATGCCCCGAAGTTCATCAGCGGGCGGGTGAGCAGATTTGTGCATGGTATAAAGGTGATATTTGGACAAGGACTCGCAGGACAACTATACCCATCAAGACATAGACTTCCGCATTGTGTTGTACCTCAAGAGATGGAGGCGGCACATTCGAGGGGAGAGGGAGGCCAAGAGGCCAGGATCGAGGACCCAGCTGCATTCTCTCAAAGAAAGGTCTAGTGGTGGGCACCGACAAAGAAACCAACCAAAGATCATTAGCCCCAAAGATCTCAATCGCGGAGTGTGCCATTCAGGCCCTCACGTGATCAAAGAGGCGAGTGTCGTGCTCAAGAGGTCATACCAGTAGACCCGCAGATTCTAGCATTCCGCCTTGCCGCGTGTTGTGGCCAAGGGCACACAGGCCAGTGCTTGGCAGGATGAGGATCTTGTTTTGATGTGACAGCCCGGAATATGCTTAGAGATTGTCCACTGCGAGGCAGACTGTGTTAGGGGTCGAGGCCCAACTTAGTTCAAGCAGCCGCCTACCCCCATGCAATAACACATCAAAAAGCATCTACTAGCACGCCTAGCGGGCAGCACCAGAATAGATCTATGCACTATCATCTCGCCAGGAGTAGGAGGCCTCACCAGATGTAGTCACCGATATGTTGCGAGTCTCTCATAGCGTGACGTTTATGCTTTGCTAGATCCGAGGGCTACCCTATCTTTTATGACACCATACGTGGGCCGCAGTTTCGTAGTTAATCCGATGTCTTGTCAGAGCCCTTCTTAGTTCTACTCCAGTGGTGACTCAATTATAGTTAGACGGTGTATAGAGGTTGCCCGCCTTAGTCCTTCATAAGGTCACCTCAACAGACTTGATAGAGTTAGCCATGAACGATTTCGATGTTATTCTTGGCATGGATTGGCTATTTGCATGCTATCTTTAGTTATATTGTAGAACCCGAGCAGTAGAGTTCAGATTTTCGAGTGAGCCAGTCTTAGAATGGAAGGGTAGTTCCGCCGTGCTCGTAGGTCGATTCATTTCCTACCTTAAGTCCACAGAAGATGATTTGTAAGAGTTGCATGTACCATAGTTAGGGTTAATGACGTGGAGTCCGAGACCCCAACCATCCAGTCTATACCAGTAATACACGAGTATCCAGAGGTCTTTATTGATGATTTTCCAAGTGTCCTTCCCGAGCCGGGAGATTTATTTTTGGTGTAGATCTTCTTCCCTACACGCAACCTATATCCATACGCCCTACAGAGGGTTCCATCCGAGCTAAAAGAGTTGAAGGACCTTAGATAAGGGCTTTATTAGGCTGAGTAAGTCTCTCTTGGGGTGCACGGTATTATTTGTTCGAAAGGATCTATCTCCCTTCGCATGTGTATTGACTATCGCAGTTAAACAAGGTCACCGTAAGAACAGTATCCTTTACCCAGATCGGCGATTTGTTTGACTAACTTGGTGGTGCAAGTGTTTCTTCAAGATTGATCTCAGATCTGGGTATCACCAGCTCAAGGTTCGGAGAGTGACATCCCAAAAATCGCTGTCGTGACTCCGTATGGTCACTACGAATTTGTTGTTATGTCTTTTGGACTAACCAATGCCCCCGCATCTTCATGGATATAATAAATAGGGTGTTCAAGTAATATTTGGACATTTTCGTGATTTTGTTAATTGATGACATCCTTATATACTCTCGGAGCAAGGAGGAGCATGCCGCTCACTTGAGAATAGTGCTTCAAACCCTCAAGGATCGTCGCTTGTATGCAAAATTCAAAATGTGAGTTTTGGTTGGACTCGGTGGCATTTAGTAGGCCATGGTGGTATCAGGTGAGGGCATAAAAGTAGACTCTCAAAAGATCGAGGCGGTAAAGAACTGGTCCAAACTAGTGAATCCATCAAATATCATGAGCTTTTTGGGCTTAGTGGGTTTTTATCAGATCTCCGCTTGACCGTTTTTCATCCATTGCAGCCCTATTGACTAGATTGACCCAGAAAAAGGTGAAGTTCCAACGCTTAGGAGGCTTGTGAGAAAACTTCTAAGAATTGAAGACCCACTCACTTCAGCACTAGTGTTGACTTTACCCGGTAGGGTACGAATGGCTTTGTAGTGTATTATGATGCTTCGCGAGTTGGACTCGGGTGTGTGTTAATGCAGCATGAGAAAGTAATAGCATATGCCTCAAGACAGTTGAAAGTTCATGAAGAGAATTACCCAACCCATGACCTTGAGTTGGCCGCGCTGGTGTTTGCGTTGAAGATATGGAAGTATTACTTGTATGGGGTCCACGTGGATGTATTCACGGATCACAAGATCTTGCAATATGTATTCACGCAGAAAGATCTAAATCTTCGGCAAAGGAGGTGGTTGGAATTACTGAAAGACTACAACATGAGTGTCCTACCACCCGTGCAAGGCTAATGTGGTTGCTGCATGCACTTAACGAGGCTCTCTATGGAGAGGTCCCACATGTACGAGGAAAAGAAGGAGTTGGTGAAAGATGTCCACCGCCTTGCAAGGCTGGGAGTTAGATTGATCACCGACTCGACCAATGGCGGCGCGTTGTGCAAAACGTGTCAATCCCTGGTGACTGATGTGAAACCTAGGCAAGATGAGGATCCGACTTTTGAGGAAGCAAAACAAAGTGGCGAAGCGTGCGATGTCAAAAGGTGGAGTGTTTTCTCTCAAGGGGGAGAGATGGTGTGCTACAATACCAGGGTCGTCTATGTGTCCCAGATGTTGATGATTTGAGAGTTCGAATATTGCATGAGGCACATGGTAACAAATATTCTATTCATCCGTGATCCATGAAGAGGTATCGACTGCGAAATCTATTATTGGGATGGTATAAAGAAAGATATTGCAGGAGGTACTTCAGATAGTACATTCCCACTTGGAAGTGGGAAGAGATTGTTTATGGATTTCATTACCGGTTTGCCTCAGATTTCACAATAATATGATTCCATTCTTGGTGGTGCATTGATGTGTTAACCATGCCGTACACTTACTACCGGTCAAGACCACGGATTCGGGGCCGAATGATTATGCAAAATTGTATATTCGGGAAATGGTTCGACTTCATGGAGTGCCTCTTGTCTATTATTTCGCATCGAGGTACTCAGTTTACCTCCCAATTTTGGCGTTCTTTTCAAAAGGGACTTGGACTCAAGTTAATTCTCAAGATGCACTTTCATCCACAAACGGACGCACCAGAAGAACAAACAATTTAGACCCTCGAGGATATGCTGAGGGCATGTGTTATGGACCGCAAAGGTAGTTGGGATGATCATTTGCCCTTGATCGATTTTGCCTATAAATATAACAACTATCACTATAGCATCCAAATGGCATTGTTCGAGGCTCTTTATGGAGGAGGTATAAGTCACTTTGCATCGTGTGGTTTGAAGTTGGGGAAGCCTCTATTATAGGGCATGATTCGGTTCATGAGGCCGTGGCAAAGGTTCAGTTGATAAGGGACAGGCTGAAGACTGCTCAAAGTCGACAGAAATCATATGCTGATGTGAGGCGGAGGGACCTGGAGTTTGGAGGAGGAACATTGGGTGTTTCCAAGGGTATCTCCCATGAAGGGATTAATGAGATTTGGAAAGATAGGGAAACTCAGTCCCCGCTATTTTGGTCCTTTATTCGGGTTATGAGAAGACTTGGTAAGGTGGCATATGAGTTAGAGCTGCCTTCAGAATTATCTTCCGTGCATTCGGTGTTTCACATATCGCTTTTGAAGAAGTGTTTGGGTGATCCACTCCTAAGGTCCCGGTGACGCTGCTGGTGTAAAAGATAGCCTTAGTTATGAAGAAATTTCCGTTGAAATCTTTGATCGTTAGGTTCGAATGTTAAGAAACAAGGAAGTGGCTTCAGTTAAGGTATTATGGAGAATTCAACATGTTGAAGGATCCGCGTAGGTGTTTGAGGTGATGTGATGGCTAGATACCCACATTTGTTCTCCACTCACCCAGTTTCAACTTGAGGTATTAATTTTTGCCCTAAACCTCTAATTAGTCTTCATGTTTGAATTATGTGCACAAGTTTCTTTTTATGTTTGAGGATGTGTATGATTGGTGAATTCAGTTCATCTCGTGTGCTTTGAATCTGAGGTAGTTATTCCATTAGTTTCAAGCAAGTTTACTAGTTTTTTTATATGGTGAATCGTATGTTTCTATTTTTTGCTTGTTTCTAACATTCGAGGAAGAATGTTCCAAGTGGGGAGATATTGTAATACCCAAGAGTGCTTAGGAGTAGACCCGGGAAGCAAAATGCAAAACCGCGAAAGTTGGGAAAAAAAGTTGCAAGACGAGAGGTACAATGACTCGTGGTAGGTAACCACGAGCCGTTGTTGGCAGTCGTGGGTTCAGGTGTTCAGGTGGTTATGGAAGCAACGGTTGATGTAGATACAATGAGTCGTCGTTAGTGGTCGTGGTAGGAGATGGACTTAGCAGTTGGGGAGAAGGGTCATGCAACGACCCGTTGTAGCTTGCAAATACCAGTTGTTATGAGTCGGTAAGGAGCCTAGATTCCAGTGGATTTGACGGACGGATACCATGATCCATTGAAGCCCACCACGAGTCGTGGTGAGACTCATCGTGGGAAAGTTCGGGAAGGTTCAGAGTAATCAACGATTGAAGGAACGACCCGTTGAAACCTAGGACGACCTATCCTATATGTCCGTGGGTTGATTCCGAGATATGACTTGAGTAGTGCTTAGCACGGGCAGATACTCACGGGTCGTGATATCTTCCAACGCCCCATTGGTTCGGCCGCTGTTTGCCCAGTGAGAAATTCTTGCGTAATCATTAAGGGTATTTCCATCATTTCTTCATCCCTGCCTTATACTACGTTGTTTAAGCCTCGTTTTGAGGGGTTTTGAGAGGGTGCTCACTTAAATTATTCTTTCCCATGCATGCAAGTTTGAAGGATTGAAGAGGTGATTCTAAGCGCCAAATTTCAAGGTTTCCATTGGGATCTTACCTTGGGCGAGGGAGTAGTGTTAGGAACCCGCTAATCCCAAGTATGGGGGTGCTATGCTGGGTGCTTCCTTCCACACCCATGCCCAATTTCTATCAAACATGATGAATTGCTTATGATCAAGTATGGGGTTTCTACCCAACTGCATAATTCTTCAATCCCTACACATGGGTATGATTAAATTATAATCATAGTTGATGAATTGCAAAGCTTGGGAAAATTTAAATTGTTTTAAATCCAAATTGTGATTTCTAACTTATGAAATTGAATGCCCATGGATGAAGAGTTCATGAAAGAAGAGATTGATGTTGAATGTATGATGATGATATGAAATCTAGACAAGATGATGACCTAATATTATTTAATTTGATATAAAATTATATTATTTTCAAAATAAAATGTGTGGATCCTAGTATGATAAAGCTTTGGGCAATGCCCACATGATGATTCAAAGTGATGAGTTTCCCGACATAAGCTTACCACATTGTTTGAAGTGAAGTTTTTACCAATTTTTATATAAATTCTAGCTTGTGGTATGTTGAGATAAATGTTTCTACATGTAGCTTACCACATGATTTGGAGTAGATGCTCCCACCTATGATTGAGCTTGTGGTATGTTTTGAAATAAAGCTTCTCATATGCATGAATGTATAATTGAGATGTATGTCATTAATGAACTTTGTCAATAGACAATGTTGAGCTTTCGTTTCATATATGATGTCGAGCATTGCATGATTTTGGGAGAAGAGTCTAGCACGAAGCAGTTTAAGGGTCTGACAACCTTGTACTCCCAAAACCAAGCACCAATGTAGGTTGATACTCGTTATATTATCGACCCCTAGAGCTATCCCTCGCTCGACATTGGCGCTTAAGCTTACATCAATATCATGTTAGCGTCCCTAGCCCCGAAAGATTTTTGATGGCTCTGCCCACTTAAGTGTGTATTGGTTAGACCACGTAAGCTCTATCGTGGTATGTCGGTTAAGTGATGAGTCTCCCACTGTCTATATAATTCAGATTTCCATATTCATTACTCATGATGATTACTTATGCATGCATGTTCATAGCTAAGGTTTGACCCATTTTTCACTTTTTTATACAAATATTATGTTTCAAATTTTTTGAGTCAATCGAAATAATTGAAGCCACCCGATGTTATAAAGCTATGCATGGTAATGTGATGATAAGAGTACGATTTTAAAATGAATGCATGTAGCCTTCTACTTAAACTTAAAAGATTATTACATGTTATGGAATGTTTTAAACGATTTATTTTACTTAAGCGGTTTTACTTACTTTCATACTCGGTACATTCCACGTACCGACCACATACTTTCTATGTTGCACGTCTCATGATGTAGGATCGATTCACTGCTTCTTAGTCGCCGCCTGCAGTCGCACTCCGCTTGATTGGGTGTGAGTCCTCATCTTTCTAGGGACCGGACTTTCGCCAATGGATGTACATTCGCTCAATATTGTTGAGCTAGTTGGAGGTGTTGAATCCAAATTAGAGGCTTATCGACTTAGACGTGTATTCATCTTTAGACATTTATTCTTTATTGTTATATTAAGTTCGACTTCCATCGAGTTTATAATCATGCTTCCTTCATGTTATTGAATGAGTTAGTTGAATGCTTTTATGCCGCGGGTCGACTTGGGGTCTATCGTGGTCCCTTGTCCGCTTACGATCCAGCCTCCGTTCGAGTCGACACTACCGCAAACTAGAATATTGCCTCCTCACCTTCTCCCCACCTCCGGAGCCCGATGCCCTACCCTCTGATCGCGCCTCGGTCTAGATGGAACACTAGCCGATGGTATTGGGGCTAATGACCCTAGTGGGACTCGGCACGATGCCCTCCACCGGACCTCCGCTTAGCCCAATAAGTCCCCGTCCTGGCCCTCTTAGCCTCTCTCTCCTTCTCCTTTATCTAATCCGCCTATCCTGGGTAAATAACCAATTGTGAGAAGTTCAGATCAATTGCTCATCATGGCGATACTGCACTCCTTGACCAGCAAGTCTGGTACTCCATTCACAAACCGGCTCATATGAGCACTTTGGATCCACAACCATCTCCTACCATACTTGGATAGTCGTAAACTCCAAGGCATACTAGAGTCTCAGGGTACTATCAAGTTGATGAACTCTGTCGCCTTTGCGTCCCTCAACTTCCTAGGTAATAACCTATCAAAGAAGGTACGGCTAAACTTATCCTAACTCAGGGAAATCGCCTCACTGCCCTACCATCGTTCCACCCGACGCACTATATGTAAGCAACCCTTTAGCCGATAGGAGGCTAAATTTGCACTCTCCTCTATAGTCACCTCCTTGATAAACTCATACAGGTCCTCACCCACTTTTAATCGCAGAAACTCAGGTGGATTAATCCTGAGGAAGTCCCAAACTCTAGCCTCCACTGCATTCCCATTCTAAGGAACATGAGCCACTGCCTACCGATTGACCTCAGTGTCATAGTTTGTGTCAACATCTGAAATGGCACTCTAAACTCATGAGTGACTCCGGGCCGGCACAGGATCCGGTGTTGGCGGGGCTTGCTGATGCCAATCTCCATTGCCATTATCATGACCATTTCCGTTGCCATTCATTCTTCCATTCACTCATTATGGAGCCATATTTCTTCAATTGCATATAGCACGAAAGTTAGAAGGATTAAAAATATGTTTCCATCGCATCGACATGGATCATGAGAAGGAAATTTTTCCTAAATTATCTTGTAGCTTCTCCCTCATAAGTGTGGCACGCTCACATCCACGGAGAAGACTCTACTTAATGCAAATTTTCAAACATCCTAGACACTCTAAACCTTTGCTATAATACTATGTTTGTCACTACCCGAGTTGGGTCCTCTAATCGATACACAAGACGAGGAACCCAGGAATGACTCCAAGTCGATCCATGGCATGAACAGAGCCAAAGAACATACATCAAGCAGAATTTGAGATCGAAACATGAATAAGCAGAAGTCTAAATAACATAACGAACATAATGAATAGAGTTAACACTCAACAAAATAAAATGCATATTATCCAAAGCCTCTAACATGTTCCGATTAGCCGACGGGACAACATCCCTAACTAGCTCATTAAAGTCTGAAACTGAATATAACATTACTCAACACCAAACTAAAAGTCCTTGGAAGATGAGGACTACCAACGATGGGAACTGAGCTTGGCCGTGGGAAAGCTAGACTAACTGCGAAACCGAGTCTCATCGTCCTAATTCGTATCATGAAATGATATAGCATAGAGTATGCAATCAGTACTTGGAATGTACTAAGTATGCAAGGTAAGTAAAATATGTTGAGTAACTATTAACTAAAATCACATATAAACATAGATCACAAGATCTTGAGAGTAAGGTCTCGTATGCTAAAATCAATCTAAAACATGTATAATCATAAGCTGAATCTCATATTTGAATAGAATGACCTAAATCTAAAATAGAAATCATATGACTTGCCCATAAGGAAAAGCTCGTAAACTGATCATTGGGTCAAACCTGTTGTAAAACATAATATTGTAAGTCATGAACATGAATAATTGAAAACATGAGGAACAATGGGAGACTCGCCACAACCAACACCATCATGGTAGAGCTTACGTGCCCCAACTATCACTCAAGTAAGCAAGCTGTCCAAACCCTTGCCAGGGCTAAGGACGCTACCAGATATTGATATCAAGCTGGGCATGCCCTTGCGGGTAGGGGAAACCTCTTGAGAGGGCCCAAATAAATATATCTACGTTGGCGTGTAGTTCGCGACTGTGGAATTTTGGAACTCCAAGCCTATTCGGTGCTAGACACTACTCCCAAAAACATACATAGTGCTTCCATCATTTTTCAACGAAGTTGAAATCATAATTACATGCACAGTATGAAATTTGTACACGAGGAGTCTTGACTCCAAACATATCATATTATAAAGGGAGTCTCGACTCCAAACATATGATAAGTTGGACTATTACTCTACAACCACAGGAAAACATATTTAACTTGTGCGGCCTTGCCCAAATCTTAAAATCATGCATTCTTGAAATACTTCATAAGTCAAAATTATAGATTCATACATAGGTTATTTTTAAACATTCATCCATGCTAGATATCTCATCATACTTGAAATCACGAATCATGAACTTGACTTTTCATGAAACTTGCATAAGAGGGATTAATTTCTAAAACTTAAAATCATGAATTTATAACCAAATAGGTATAAAATCTGCCCATAAATCTTAAAACATTCTTTGACACATGAAGGGAATTGGCCAATATACATCCTAGAGAATTTCATGAAATTGGCTAAAACCGCATATGATCATAAACTTATTGAACCTTGAATTCTTAAACTTGAGAAGAATTTTGACATGAGAGTGAAAGTAAAACTCATTCATAGCCCTACATACCCGGGTAAGCTTAAATTTCAACTGACTTTGAAAGCCCAAGAGATTTTGGAGAAGAATTTAAGTGATTCAAGCTTGATCTTCAAAGGAAACTTCTAAAATTGCCCGCATGGAGTTGAATGAATTATAATAGGTTAAAGCCCTCCTTAATATACTTCTTTTGAAGCTTAAAATGATGTTGTTTTGGGCTTAGAATTACAAAGATACCCTTACTACCTCATTAGTGAAAGGTGACACCGCTAGTCCCGACAAGGGACCGGACGACCGTGAGGTGGCCCGATAACTTTAATACCCCAAAAGTTTCTAAGATCGGACTCTGCATTTAAAGAAAGAATTCAGAAGGAAAGTGTAAATTTCACCTTAGAATGAGTCATGGTACAACTCATTAGGTGAACCAATGAGTCGGGTCGATACATGCCAAGAAGTCAAGAGGAGCAAGTGTGGTTCGCGACAACGGATGACCACCGCAGACAAGAAACGACTCCGTTACGACGCGTTGTCGAAAGAGTGCCAGAATTCAAAGAGGTCCTGAGGCAGTGGTGACAACGAGGGGAAGGGACGAGTCATCGTATCAAGTAATGACTCATTATGTTAGTCGGGAAGAAAGAATAGGATTTTGGGCTTTAGTGATAACAAAGGAGTCACTAATGTTAGTTAGCTAACGACTTCCGTGAAGTCGGGCCATAGTAGTTTGAGGAATTTCGAGAAACATTTCCCGTGCACTCCATTTATTCTGGCACATTTATCGTTGTCAACCCCACAACTCGTGGAGTACCTCTTGGGACCTGTGCGCATGGAGTTTTCCTCGTGAATTTCAAGGGTGTTTTCATAAAATCCTATTCTTTTTTAACTCCTAAACTATGTCTTTTAAGTACCACATGAAACGTTTTTAAGTGTTCCTCCTATCCTAACCCCTCATTCCATCAAAAGACACTCTCAACCTCTTCTTCCTCCTCTCACTCAAGACTCAAGGATCACCTAGGGCTTTAAGGGCTTCAAGGTTCGTGTTCAAGTGCGTGGGGATTTTTCAATCGTATCGACTTCAAAAGGTTCTCATTCCATCCTTGTGTCCCAATTTTGATTAAAAAATCCAATTTCCTTTATTTTCTAGAAAAGCATGTTCTAGGGTTCGATTTATGGATGAATTATCATATGCCTCCTATGAATTCTAAGACCCAATATGATTAATAGTCATGTCTTTTTACGAAATTACTTTCAAGATCTCGAATTATGTACTTGATATGGGAATAGCATGATTATAGAATTTTCACCATAAGTTAGCCTAGAATTTCAAATGGGATTTCGTTGATTATTTACATCTCTTATCATGAACTTGTATCCGTGTCTAAAGTATATGTAATTATATGGTTCTACAAATCTAGATCATACATTGTAATATATGTGTTGAATCATGAACAAAGCTTATGGGCCTTGACGAATGTGAAGTATGTACATATTTTCACTACAATTTTGGTGTATATGTTTAAAGTATGACTTGAACGTATGGAGCCTTCATGAAGCTAGAATATATGCTATGTGCTATGAAATCGAGGAAATATTATGAACTTTGGAACAAATCACGCATTAAGATCTTTCAGACTTCAAGCTTGTTGATAGTAGAAATAGTCTTGATTAGATTTTAAATGAACTCAGCTAGAGTAAACTACTTGACCACCCAGATCTCTGATTAGTTGAAGTAGCTTAGACTATAAGAATGATTGTCAGATTGGTATGTTCATGTAAAAGTTATCGGAACTCTCAATAGATAAGAATGTTTTCCTCGCCTAGTCAGGGATTCTCATTATCAGAGAATGTCTCCCTTAGCTCGGTCAGAGATTCTCATTAGTAGAGAATGTCTTGCTAAGCTCAGTTAGGGATTCTCATTAGCAGAGAATGTCTTAGTGATGTGCCGTGAATTTATAGTTCTATCACACTCAAAACTAAGAAAATAGCATGGACTTAGGTGTGTATTTATGTGGATATGAGGCATTTTACCTTGATTTCAGGATAAATAGGTGTTGGAACAATAAAATCTGCAAAAAGGAAGCCAAAAGTGTGCAAAAAGGGAAAAAAGTGCAAAACCACAGTGATTTATCTAGGATGGACCTAACAGTCATACCTAAGGCCTTGAGCAAAAGTTGAAAGTTTAACTTGGAAGATTGATCCCCGAGACTTGTCAAGGATCGTACCATGGTGGTTTCGTGGTAAGCCGCGCCGTGATGAAATCCAGAAGAATTGCACAGGAGGCTAATTCTCGCATGAGAGTACCCTACGACTCCGTGAGATGAAGGTATGAGTCATACCATACGGCCGTGGTGCCTCAAACAAAGTTCAAAATATCAAGATCAAGTCATGGGTGCAATGTACGAGTCGTAGCATGTTGGTGCGAATCGTACCTTGTCCCAACACTTAGCCAAAATTACAACACCTGGGCCACGGCGGATTTCACGATCCGTCGAAGCCCTATGAGTCGTAGGTGAACCCGTGATGAGGTCGGCTACGTATATGGAAAGTAGTCTTGTTAGTTTAGGAAAAGGATTCTTGTGTCTCAGATAAATCCTTTTATGTTTTATTTTAAGAGAGGACAACGATTAGACTAAATTCTAGTAGGAAAAACATTGTAGTAAGAAATTTTACATGGTCTGGAAGAGAGAATTGAGTTGGTTCAACTCTTGTGATCAACCTTTTTCTTGACCATCTTGTTCTGCTACTTGTTATTCAAGATTTCGTTGTTTAATTGAAAGGATTGTTTTTCTCAATCATCTTTTAAATATTTCTTTATTTCTTTAATGATTTTAGCGGTACAATGTTAGGAAGTACCGAATTCTTCTTTACTTTCTTGGTCGAAGAGGTAGAGACTAGGAAAAGAGAATTACAATAGAGCCTTGATTCATAATCATTGTATTAACTTGGAGCTTACGTGGTCGCAGTGGATAGTTATATCTTGAACTTAGTGATAACTGTTAATTTGCAAAGCTCATGAGACTTGGTCAAGTAATTGAGGATAGTCGTTCAATAGGGATTGGTCGATCGTTTGAATGAATATAAGTTATCACTTAGCAAGTAAGTATTAGTAAAGATCACGAGTGTATATCCTAAGCTGTTATGAACCCATGGGGAACACAAACCCTAGTTATACTTTAATTATTGATTCAAAAATATAATCTTGACTGTTGTTTATTTTTATTATTGCTTTTATTTAGAATCCCTAATTGTGAAGTAATTACCATACAAGTTCATCTATCGGCCGTTATCTAGATCTTTCATATTCCCCGTGGCCCGACCCCAACCTCTAGTTGTCTTCTTTATTGACAAACGTCCACTTCATACTTTAGTTAGAAGTGGTTTGAGCGTTATCAGAAAGTGGTGCCACGTTAGGGAATACGATCAAGACTAGGTTAGCTTGTATTTGACTTGTTGGTCATTACTTTACTTTGACGTTTTATTTATCTTGTTTTTCAGGACATCCTTAGGTTTCACCTAGGGATAAACCCTCCACTCAAACACCCAAAGATGGACCACGATTAGTTGCCAACCTTGGTGGAAGGAATTTTGACTAAGATACATTGGCAGTTGTGATAATGAATTATGGAGATATGGGGAGCCCGTATCACAATGCAGACGGTTAACGCCTTGTGCGGATATATCATATAGCTTCAGCCCAAAGAAGCTAGACCTGGATTTAAAGAACCGTTCAACACCACTGACAAACCATTTGAGGAAGAACCACCTATCCTTGAGCTGAAGGCACTACCTCCACATCTCTAGTATTCATTCCCTGGAGAAAACAACACTTGCCGGTTATAGTTGGTAAAGCAACCTTATTTGACGAAAGGTGTGGAAGTCATGGGTCAACATATTGAAAAGATACAAGAAGGAAATCAAATGGACCATAGCTGATATCATCCCACCAGGCATATGCACCCATAAAATCCAACTGGAACTAGATACTAAGCCAAGCATAGAGCACGCCACGCCCGAACCCGCCCATGCAAGAAGTGGTAAAAAGGAGATTATAAAGTGGCTTCGGATGCCGGGTAATATCCCATACCGACATACCAATGGGTAAACCCTATTCAATGCGTACCAAAGAATGTAGGGATCACAGTGGTTCCCAATGCAAAGAATGAACTGATACCAACACGACCAGTCACAGGATGGCGGGTATGCATGGACTACAAGAAACTCAACCATTTGCGACTCGTAAGGATCACTTTCTAATGTCATTCCCCGATCATATGCTTGATAGATTGGCCGGGTAGAGGATGGTACTGCTTCCTTGACAGATATTCCGTTTACAATCAAATCACTATTGCTCTAGAAGATCAGGAGAAGACCACCTTTACTTGTCCATATGGGACCTTTGCATTCAAGAGAATGCCATTCGTATTGTATGATGTCCATATTTTCAAACATGGTAGAAGACACCATCTAAGTGTTTATGGATGATTTCTCGGTTGTAGGTAAGTCATTCAAGTCCTGCCTTGAGCATCTGGGCAAAGTGCTGAAATGATGTGAGGAAACCAATCTGGTCCTAAAATTGAGAAAATCTCATTTCATGGTTAAAGAGGGCATAGTGGTCAGACAAAATTCTCGTGAAAGGGGATCGAGGTGGATAAGGAGAAAATTGAAATTATCTCAGGATTGCAAGCCCCTATTTCCATCAAACGGATCAGAAGCTATTTAGGGCATGAAGGGTTCTACCGATGTTTTATCAAGGATTTTTCCAAAAATAGCACAAACCCATTGTGCAAACTATTGGAGAAAAAGGTAAAGTTTGTATTCGATGAGGCATGTATAAAGGATTTTGAGTGCCTAAAATAAAAGCTAACCACTGCTCCCATCATCATAGCTCCAGATTGGTCTCTCCCCTTGAGGAAATGTGTGACGCTAGTGGTGTTGCTTTGGTGCCGTTTTTTAGGTCAAAGGAGAGCAAAAATCTTTCATCCACCCATACGCTAGCAAGACACTCAATACAGCCAGAAAAATTATACAGTCATGGAGCAGGAACTATTGGCAGTGGTCTTCGCATTTGAAAATTCTTTTCGACCATAATTGCTCGGAACTACAGGTGATCATTCACACAAACCACGCTGCATTGAGGTACCTAATGTCTAAAAAAGATGCCAAACCCAGATTAATTTTGTGGGTACTCTTGCTCCAAGAATTTGAATTTGAAGTAAAAGATAGGAAGGGAACAAGAACCAGGTGGCAGATCATCTATCCAGACTTAAAGGAGCAGATGGAGGTTGAGTTCAATGAAGTACCTGCATTTGAAAGGTATTAGCTGCATCACAGACTTTATCCCTTGGTTTGCTGAGATAAATAACTACTTCTGGTTAGTGACATAACACCAACAAACATGACTCCTCACTAGAAGAAGTTCTTATTTGATCTCAGACGGTATTACTGGCATGAGCCATATTTATTCATCATTTGCGCAGATGGAATCATTTGTAGGTGTGTCCCGTGAGTGGAGATGCCGAGCATTATGGAGGCATGTCATTCATCTCCTATAGGGGGCATCATAGTGGCACCATAACAATAGACATAAAATTTTTGCAGTGTGGGTATTACTTCACAATCATTCATTAAGATGCATACAACCTGCCAAGTTATGTGATCAGGTGCCAAAGGTGCGTACATACCCTCGTAAACATGAGTTGCCATTAACCCCATTTTAGATAGAACTAGTTTGATGTGTCAGCATTGACTTCACGGCCCATTCATTAGCTCATAAGGGATGAAATACCTCTTGGTGGAAGTGGATTATGTATCAAAATGGGTGGAGGTTGTTGGCATTGCCAAACAATGAAGGTAAGAGTGTCACAACATTCCTTCAAAGCATACTTCCAGTTTGGCACTCCCGTGAGCTATCATCAACGATGGTGGATCACATTTCTGCAATCGCCTTGAAAACTTTACTCGGAGAAGTACGGTGTCAAGCACAAGGTAGCCACCTTATCACCCTCAACTCAAGTGTGGGCAGGTAGAAGTTTTATTAGGAAATCAAGACCATTCTGGCCAAGACAAGAATACGAGCTCTATTGCATTGGGCCAAAAGCTTGATGATGCATTGTGGGCCAACCGAACAAACATATAAAAAACTCCCATTGGCTCATCACCTGGCCAACTGTTTATGGTAAAGCATGCCACTTACAAGTTGAATTAGAGCATAAGGCATTGTGGGCACTGAAAAAAGCTAAATATGAATTGGAATGATGCTTCAAGCTAAGATTGAATCGACAATGAGTTGATGAATTTCAACTTAAGGCTTATGAGAGTGTAGCCATTTATAAAGAACGAATGAAGATCTATCATGAAAAAAAAGATCACAAGAAGGGAGGTTAGCCCAGGTGACTTGGTATTATTGTTTAACTCAAGACTCCGGCTGCATCCAGGGAAGTTGAAATCTAGATGGACGAGACCTTATAGAGTAGTGCAAGTGTTCCATACGGGTACAAGGGAACTTGAGAACAAAGAGGGGAAAAGGTTCAAAGTAAATGGGCAAAGAATAAAGGTGTATCTGGGAGATGAAGATGAATTGAAAAGAATGGAGGAAATATACCTCGATGATATCGAGAAGTCACAAAGTAATATCGTGGCCGCGATGTTAAATCGTGCGCCGCACGGAGGCAATCAATGGAAGGCGAAGTCTAAGTAGCCACAGGTATGTCCTTCTCCCTACATGTTTCTATTTTGTGCTTTGGGGATGAAGTTCATTTAAGGGGGGTGTAACTTGTATTTGGGAGATTTTTTTTTCGCCCGAGGGTTTTTCTTGTCGTGTTTCTTTCCCCTCGTACGGCGATCTAGTAGAACCGGCATGTGTTAGGATTTTTTTAGTTGTGATTTTTGTTTGATTAGAAAATAACTTAGGAATACTCAATCAATGAATATGCACTACTTTTGTTGTTTTTGAAAAATTGGCCCTGCTAGTAAAATTTTTGCTATGTATTTAGACAACAATGCATGATTTCTTTAGATCATTTTATGTCATTTAGTTATTAATAGTACTAGTCTTGTTAAGCCATGTATGAACCAGACAGGTAAAGTGAAAATAGTTCATGTACCATGTGTGAGTGAGGTCTTAGCATTTGTTGCGGTATGTTGTTGAAGATCTAGAACTTGCCTAGTTGGTAGGTTGAGGATGGTTGGTTAGGAGATGGTCATAGGCCAGTTTGTGTCTGCTCACTTTTTGCCTATATTTCCCTACCAAATTTCTTTGATTTACCTGCTAACTGTACTCATTTGTTTATAATGAACCTGTTTGGCCTTTGTCCTTCTTTTGATATTGTGAACCTTAACATAAGCAAAATGCTTAAGTTGAGGGTGGTGCTAAAGTAGGGTACATAAATGGTGGAAACGGAAAAGGAAAGAAAAGAAAAAGAAGAAAAATGGGAAAAATAAGGTGTGGTGAGGTGAAAAAGTCAAAAAAGCTGAAAGCTTGAGAATACTAAAAAGAAAGAAATTCAAAAAAGCTTGAAATTGTTGAAAAATTTGAAAATCACTTCACCCATGCAAATATTCTGAAATGGGAAAAAGGGAAGCAAAGGAGACAAAAAAGAATGAATGGTGAAATAGGAGGATGGTGTAGCCACGAATGTAGTGCTGTAAGACGGGATAGTCACGGCAAAACGCCATTTTACCACATCCAGCCTGGGTCACACAAGCATATCAAGTCCTAATGTGTGATCTGACTTGACCATTTAACAACCAAAGAAGAGAAAATAAGGGCAAGCCTATGGTATCCGATGCATAATACTTAAGTGCATCTTTAAGAGAGTGAGTGCTTCATTTGCCTAGTCCTATATTTCATTTGATACTTCATACTAGAGTGGAGACTTCATTTTTTGTGAGGGTAGATGGATTATGTTTGCTTTTACCATTAGTCTCGTGTGAAACACATAGGTGATGACTTGATTGCTTGTTGATAGCTAGATGACATGTCTTGATTTCTGAATTTGATGTTTTGAGGTTGCTTGCAATACATTAGCTGATGATGTTTCAAGAGGAAGGCCAATTGAGTTCTGTATATAAAGTGCACAAATTGTTTGAGTATTGGCTGTAGTATTTCAAGTTTATTTTCTAGTTGAGCCGTCATGTTTAGTTTTTCTTTTTCTTTTGCCTAAGGACATGCAAAAGTCTTGCTGAGGGTGTTGATGTGCTGTGAATTTACAGCACTATTGACACTCAAAACCAAGAAAATAGCATGGACTTAGGTGTATTTATGTGGATATGAAGCACTTTTCCTTTGATTTCAGGATAAATGGGTGTTGGAATAATAAATTGCAAAAGGGAAGCTAAAGTGTGCAAAAAAGGATAAAAAGTGCAGACCACAGACATTCGTAGGATGGACCTACGAGTTGTACCGAAGGCCTTGATCAAAAGCTGAAGTTTAACCTAGAAGACTGATCCCCTAAGACGCCTCACGATTCTACCATGGTGGTACGAGTCGTGGTAAGTCAGTCATTGAAATCCAAGAATTGCATAGAGGCCGATTCTCAGTACGAGTACTCCTACGACCCGTGAGATGAAGGTACGAGTCATACCATACCGGTCGTGGTGAAGTTCAGACAAAGTTCAAATTATCAGGATCAAGCCACGAGTGCAATGAACGAGTCGTAGCATGTTGGTATGAATCGCACCTTGCCCAAACACTACGTGGAAATTCAGCCAACACTCCAAGCCTAAGTGGATGTCACGATCCGTGAGAAGTCCCTACAAGTCATAGGTGGACTATGACGAGGTCGACTACAGATATGGAAAGCAGTCCTGTTAGTTTAGGAAAAGGATTCTTGTGTCTCTATAAATACTTTTTATGTTTTATTTTTTAAGAGAGGACGACGATTAGACATAATTCTAGTAGGAAAACATTATAGTAAACAATTTTACATGGTTGGAAGAGAGAATTGAGTAGGTTCAACCTTGTGATCAACCTTTTTCTTGAATTCATCTTGTTCTTGCTACTTGTTATTCAAGATTTTGTGGTTTAATTGAAGGGATTGTTTTTCTCAATCATCTTTGTATATATTGTTTTATGTCTTCAATCATGAATACAAATCACAACCATGCAACTATGAGAGGTTAAAACCTCGATAGCTGGGGTTGTGAGAACCGTTGATTAACTAGTTAGGGTTGCACAAAGTGAGTCTAAACCAAATACTAAATACTTATATTGTATTCACTTCATCTTTAATGATTCTTAGTGGTGTACAACATTGTAAAGTGCCTCAATTCTTTACTTTCTTTGGCCTAAGAGGTAGAGATTAGGAAAAGAGAATTACAACGGAGCCTCAATCTGATGATCATTGTATTAATTGAGTTGTGGTTGCATGATAGTTATATCTGGAACCTTAGTGATAACAGTTGGTTTGCAAAACTCATGAAACTTGGTCGAGAAATTGAGGATAGTCATTCACTAGGGATTGCTTAACGCTTGAATGAATCTGGGCTATCGCTTCAGAAGTAAGCATTAAAAGATCACGAGGCATATCTTGGGCTGTTATGAACCCATGGGGAACACAAACCCAAGTTATCCTTTAATTATTGATTCACAAATATAATCTTGACTGTTGTTTACTTTTATTATTATGTTTTCTTTATTAGAATCCCCCATTATGAAGTAATTACCATAAAAGTTCATCTACTGCACTCGTAATCTAGATCTTCCATATCTTGTGGTTCGACCTCAACCTATAGTTGATTCTTTATTGACAATGTCCGTTTCATACTTCAGTTAGAAGTGGTTTGAGCTGCTATCACTTAGCTCAACAAGGTTTCTCATTAGCGCAGAATGTTTCCTTAGCTCGCTTGTTCTCACATTAGCAGAGAATGTTTTCTTAGTTCGGGCTAGGGGGTTCCCAATAGTAGAGAAAGTCTCCCTTAGTTAGTCAGGGACACTCCATAACAGAAAATGTCTCCTTAGCTCAGTCCACAATTACAGTTCAGCTCAAGCTCTATATAGTTTCGCACTAGCCTAAAACCAAGATGAAGAGGATAACTCAAGTTTCACTATCGCAGATAGTCGCATAATATATGATATCAGTTACAACTTCTGCTTTCAGTATATGTACAACACATGAATTTATGCATCAGTTTGACTATGTTTCAGATAGGGTCTGTATTTCTGCTCAGTTATATGTTTAGGGTGATGTGCCTGGCCATCTCCTCCCCGTATACTTGCATGTTTAGTTTACTTACGCTTCCCGCATACTCAGTACATTCCAAGTATTGAACGCATACTTATGTTCTGCAATGCTTAACAGAGATCTATGAGCTTTCTAGCTCAGCTGCATGGTTAGATATGCTCTATTCCTATCTCAGCGGCTTGTCGTTAGTCCTCATCTCTCGAGAACGCGCCTCATGTTTCTTATTTCATTTATGTTTCGCCTTAGGCTTAGAGTTAGTTGGGGCTTGTCCTGCAATAATTCATCAGAGTAGTAGAGGTTTTCAGGCTTGTATAGACAAATTCAACTTTGTATCGTAGTTTTATTAGATATGTTATTTTTGATTTTAAAATTAGATCATTCATTACTCGCCTCGCTATGATTCTCGTAGTTGTTGTCTTGCTAATGTTATGCTAAGATCATGCTATTGGGTCGAGTTGGAGCCTCTCAGGGTTCCTTGTCTCGTGTCTCGATCCAGGCCTATGTTCAGGTCGTGACAAACTTGGTATCGTGAGCATTAGGCTTATAGCGTCCTGTGTGGTGTCTAAAAGATGTGTTAAGTAGAGTCTTTTCATGGGTGTGTTGCACCACACTTATGACGCATAAGCAGAGACGTTTTAAGAATGTTCCCTTTTTTTTCATGATTTTTATCAGTGTAGAGTATGAAACTCTAACAGTTCCTCTCCTGACTCGTGCGCTTACGCGCCGCACATAATGCCTCCAGACGAGCGAATGGAAGAAGAAATGGTAATGTGCATCACAGTCTACCAGCCCCAACGAACCCGATGGACAAACATGCTACTCATGCCGAGTCTAGGAAACCTTTCACATATTGGCAACAGGCCTGACCGCGGCTCATGTCTCTAAAATGGGAACATAGCAAGAGGCTAGAGTAAAGAGATCTCCCTCGAATGAAGCCACCTAAATTCCTAGGGTAAAAGGTAGACGAGGACCCGTATGAGTTCTTAGAGGAGATCTAGAAGATCAACCGAATTATGGGGGTGACGGGAACGGAAAGCGAAAACTTAGCCTCCTACCAGCCTAAAGGAGTTTCACATATGATTTTGTTAGTGGAAAGATAATCTGGGAGTTGGGCAGGCCCGCAGGCTGATGAGTTTATGACTGCCTTTGGACAGTATTTTCCCTAGAGAGTTGAGGGAGGCAAAGGCGGCAGAGTTCATCAACTTGAGGCAAAACAACATGACTGTCTAGGAGTATGCATTGAGTTTAATCATGTCCAAGTATGCACCTGATGGTAGACGACCAAAGGACTGTGAGCTGTTCATGAACGGAGGTCGACTCCTGGTCAAAGAGTGCAGGACCGCATGTTGCACAAAGACATAGACTTCCCATTTGGTGATATTCACCCCTCAAATAGAAGCAGAACATGTGAGGAAAAAGAGAGAGGCCAAGAGGGATAGGAAAGGAGATTTAGGAGTTTTCCCACTTTAAGCCGAGGTGGTGGGCACCACTCATGCTCCCGCCAGATCATCAGCCCCAGCACCTTGACAACCAGTATTCCGTACAGACCTGTGGTGAGGGAGATTACCTATCGAGCTTATAAGAGCCGTGGGAAGCACTATTTGGGGGAATGCATGGCCGCCAAATGTTTGCTTTGAAGTAAGTTGGGTCATAAGCACCGAGATTGCGCAGCAGCTAAGCAGGGTGAGAGTAGAGCCTCAACCACCTTCAGTAGCTCATGTGAACCCACCCATTCCATCAGGTGCATCATCTAGTGCAATGTGGCAGGCAGTGTCAAACCGCTCTTACACTTTGGCAGCACATCGTATACAAAGTCATCAAAAGTAGTCCCAGGTATGTTATAATTTCTCATGTTACTCTTTGCATGTTGCTAGCCCTAGAACCCCAAAAGATTGAATAAGAAGCTCGTGATGTTTGTTGAGAAGAAATTTTGGTGGTAGCTGTGAGTAAGAGGTTTGTGTGAATGTGAGAGGTGGAGGAGAAGTCACGAGTTAGTGGTTTAGCCTCAACCTTCGTAAAGATTCAGAGCCTTAGAATGATGTCTTAAATCTAAGGGGAGATCGTAAGTCTATGAGACAAGTCGAATCTTTGAGTATGCTAGTAGAGGAGTTCCAGACTGGCCAAAGCATAATATGTAAATCCCTTCAAAGCCCATAATTCCTTATGTATTTGGGCTTGAAGCTATGCTCTACCCATTCTTATGTGCGTACTTCCAAAATTTCTAGATAGCTTAAACAGCGATGCTAGTCTTACTCTATGAATCCACAAGGCTCTTTTTCATGTTATAAACCAACTATGTGTAAGTAACCCATGCCTCCAGCATGTTCAACTCTAACTTCGGTCTTTAGTAGTTGCTTTAGTAGCTCAAGAGATAAGGGTACCTCATGTATGTGCTCGCTTAGATGTCATGAATGATCTGTGCTCATGAGTCCCTTTAATTTCTGTTAGACTAGATATCATGAAGTTCTAGCTATGTATCAGAAACCGATTCAAGAATGATGGCTCAGTCCGTGACGACCAATGCCAATTAGAGGAAAAGAATCCTTCTACGTGTTTTATCTAGTTCCACGTTAGTTTGTTGTACTTCAGTCCTCTCACGTCTCAGCATGCATGTATGATTTTAGATATTTAGTTCATCTAAGGTAATGATCATCCTGAGTCAGGTACTCCATTAGTTTCGGTTGTAGATGTTCGCATTTGGGATATCGCTCTTTCCCCCGGTTTTCAAAGATGTTTAGCCTACATTCGAGGATGAATGTTCCCAAGGGGATGTCACTGCCTGCCTTGGGGTAAGTGACCGGCACCTCGGTGCCCTAGAAGAAACTTTACCATTAACTGGTGGGGTTGAGGCACATCTGGTGCCCGGCTATCTCTATCTCGTGCTTCGGAAACAAGGCTATATAATGGCCGTAAACACAGCCTCCGGCCATCTAGGCCTATAGCCTCCGTACCCGTAATAACAGCCGACCAAAACATACTCATAATCAGGAACCTATGCGGGCCGACAAGGCCACCATGCTGACTAGTTATCTGAAACTTAACAAGAAAAACTCTGAAAGCTACGTGACCGGCAAGGTCACTACTACAATCAAACTATGGCCTCACACGGCCACCATAAAAACAAAGATACTAAACAACTATACAACCGCACCTGCCTCACACGCACCGGCTCAACTGGACCACAGGGAGATAAATATTCAATCTGCAAGCCTCTATGAGTAATAATAGAAATGATCAGGGACAGTACCTCACTCACCTCATACCGTACATCAAAAGTAAAAGAGCTATTATCTCTGGAAATCGACTCGATGAGTGAGCCGATAACTCACAGTTGATTGAATCACAGATCGCCCGGCTTCATGAGTACTGCAGGCAGCAATGCAGCGCCCCACTGGGCGCGCACCGCTGCACGAGTATGCAAAGCAACTGAAATAATAAAATCAAATAATCGAAATATAGATAAATATCTAGCAAATCTCGTATGGTAGGAGATAACTGGACCAAGAACTGCAGAACCGAATCATGCTTTCAGATCGATAAGGCGGAGGTACTGGTGTCCACAAGGCATACCTCTGCCCAGGAAGCTAGTATACTACATAAAATGTATATACAAAAGTAGCAAGAGCCAATACTAACCCCCATAAGCCGAATGGCACCAAGCAAGCAAACAATCTACAGACCCCTACCCGGGTCAAAACCCCACAAAAATAAGCCACCACTCCATCCGCCACCCGCCGAGCTCTCACGCCCCCCGGGTCTCCTGGCCGCCATAGCTTCCGATATAAATAACCGCAACCCGAGTCCGGAGACTGCTAGACAAGAATGTATAGTGGTCCTGCTCTGACTCTCAATGTGGCTATCTGTGTCTGTTACACCTATAATAACCGTATGTACGCATACACGTATAGGGTCTCGTTCCTCGGAACTCTCCTCAGTGGCTATCTCGAAACTGAGCCGCACTCCGCTTCCTATAACAAGTCAGGAGACAACCGTAATAGCCGATCGATCAAGCATGGGAAAAGCTTCATCCCATCTTCATCCAAGCCGGGGGACGACATGCCACTCCTTGGAGTGACGTAAACCCACCAAATGGGCAACACGATTACCAACCTCCAAAAAGGCGAGGACGCTCAATAAGGGGCCCTCACGCCACAACAAGTCTCAACAAGCAAATAGCCATATAAATGGCAAGCATGTATAATCAAAAGACTATCTCAAATCTGATTTATTCACTTTTCAGATTAAATCGATTCTCACCGATTATACTACTAAATCTTTTTTAACCGCTGCTAACTCTAGCCAATATCTCATCTCGTCTGGCTAGTCTGCAGCTACAAAACTGCCCGTCTATCTCGGTTTTTACTTAATAACTTATATTCTCGAAAATCGCTTTTTATTCTGGCACATGCTGCCAACTCGACCTTGGCGCATGCTTTTCTATCTTTCTGATCGAAATACGATATGGCAACACAAACCAGAATCTACTAGACTTACTCAATTCTCAACATTCAACTCCGAGAGTTTCAAATACTGAGTTTACTATGATTCACAAAGCTAAGACTTACTAACTTGTCTGGGACCACTTCAATATCTTAACCTCTAGAAGTTATCCGACAATGGACAGGTCGCGTCAAAGATCAGCCTATTTCTCCCCAACTGCATTCATATGCCACGCACTAGTGCTAAATACAACTTTATTCTCGAAGGATCTACGCGCCCGATATAATTATAGCCTAAACTAGGCTTATCGAAAGACGGTCAGAAACTTGCTATTTTTCGTAAGTCCGTAAGGAGAAGTATTCACTTCAGCGCCCAGAGCTGGGCATTGATTACCATTTGGAGCAATTTACTACCTTAGTCCGGTAGCTCTGACGATTCGTCTACCAGATTTCGCGAAACAAAATCCGTAAAAATGCTCTCTGCTGCTAACTACCCTGCACTTATGGCAATTCAGGAGTTTAGACTATGCTATGCTGTAATCAAACTAATATATATGAACTCTCTTCGTCCCTCTCTCGATCTCTTACGTTTCCTTGAAATTAAAATGACACTGGCCAACTTAAACCGAAGTGGGGCTTTTATATACTGGGCCTGACAGGCCCAACGTGTCACGTGACCATCTAGTGGCCCCCGCCCAGGACACGGCGCGCCATCGCGATGCTCGCCTCAAGCTTTCCATGTGGTCTTGGGACAGATTTTGTCCTGTCTTTTTCCCGGCCTTTTCCTAGCACGTATGACTTTCAAATATGCTTAACTAACGTGCGAGTAGGCCAAATCAGATGCCGGGAATCCTATGGGGTAAACATTCTCCTCTAAGAATCATTCAGTCTCTGAATGAAAACCGCTATCCGAGGACTTCTTAACTTATCTTGACTTACTACTTAGGAAATTTCGGCAAAGTTTCCTCCACTTGACTATCCCAAAACCCGAAATACGTAAAAGTCCAAGACAGTACTTCACACAAAACTAAAGGATTCACCGGACAAAGCCTCATCATCAATCTTTTCTTATTTCATATAGATATAACTACAAGATACTGCATAAATAATAATACGGACATAAATTTGTCAGTCGACTAGGCTCGGAAATAAGTGGAGATATTTCAGCTATATCTTCCTCGGGCCCTCCCCACGCCATTTCCTCTCGGTTCCCGTTACGCCATAATACTTGATGACGCAAGATTTTAGTTCTCAATCTCGCGACCGTCTGCTCAGGAGAAGCAATGGAACCCTTCTGAAGCGCCCTTCAGAATCTGATATCCTGGACTGAACTGCTTCTGGAGGGTCTCCTAAGCCTTCCTGAGCATGGATACATGAAAGATCGGATGAACAGATTCTAATTCTGGAAGGCAGCTCAACTCCTTCCATACGCCACTTGGCCTATTTTTCTGCGAACCTGAGCATGGCCCGGACAAATCTTGGGCCGAGCTTACCTTTCTTGCCGAATCTCATCACCTTTCATCAAAGACATCAGAATACCTACTATTCACATCGAACCTGTGTCTCGCGCGCATATCTCGCGGTATGATTTCGGCGACTATGCGCCAATAGGCGCTCGATAAGCTTTACTTTCTCCTCCGATCGCCAATGTCTCAGCCCCAATCAACGCCGATTCTCCTATTTCAAACTAGCCAACCTGCATGATCTACATTTTTGCCCATATAGAGCCTCGAAAGGCATCCGAATAGCCGAAAGTGGGATAGCCGTTATTATAAGCAAACTCGATTAAGGGCAAATGCTCATCCAAATACCACCGAAATCTAACACACGCTTCACCAGAGGTCTTTAGCTGCCTCGGGTGCGTTCAGCCCGCCCATCTGCTCCGAGGGTGGAATGCGTGTTCAAATTAATCGCACCTGCACTCTCCAAACACACAAAATCTAGCCGTAACCTGTGATCCTTCCGTCCGAAATAATGGATACTTAGCACTGCAATCTAACTATTTCTCGGATATACAACTCAGCATAATCTTCTGCCGAGAAGGTAGTTTTCACCGGCAGAAATGAGCCGATTTGGCCAATTCACAACTATCACCCATATAGAGTCATGTCTATGTTTAGTACGGGGTAATCCCGCCACAAAATCCATTTATCGCTTCCCACTTCAAGAGAGGCACAAAGCCTATGTCCCGAGTCAAACCGCCTGGTTTCTGATGTTCTACTTTCCACCGTTGGTGTTAGGACACTGGGCTAATAATTCAGCAATTTCTCTTTTCATACCCGGCCACCAGTAGTTTTCTTTGATATCATGGTACATCTTTGTCGCGGGTGGAGAGAATACGTGCGCAATGCATCTTCGTCTATGGATCCAGCCATGAGGCTCAAACATCTCGGAACACATAGACGGCTCCTTACAATGAAGCACCCATCATCCTTCATTGAAATCTGGCGCTTCCTCAAATGAATATAATCTTTGCCGTAATCCAGGTCGTGATCCTCATATTGCCGTTTTTACTTCCACAGCCTAAAGATGACACGACGGTGTTCAACTACTGCCTGTCCTCAAGTCAGCTACACGAACGGCTAGGCTAGCCAACCGATGTATCTCCTCGGACCAATTCCCGCCGCTCGGGCTGCAAATACGATAAACTTCCCTCATGGACTTACAGACCGAGAGCATCCGCTACAACATTGGCTCTTCCCGTGGTGCAAAAATATCCACATCGTAATCTTTTAGCAATTCCAACCAGCGATGTTGCAGTCAGAGATTCAACTCCCTCCGAGTGAAGATAAACCGTAAGCTCTTGTGATCTCAGAAAATGTTCACATGGAATACCATAAATAATGTCTCCACATTTTCAATGTGTGGATCATCAAGGCTAACTCCGTGTCGTGGGTAGGGTAGTTTTCCTCAGAGCCAATTGAACTGAAGCATATGCAATCATTTTACCATGCTGCATCAACACACTACCCAACCCAATGCCCGATGCATCGCAATATACCGACAACCTTCGTACCTTCCGATAAAGCTAACACCGGGGCGAAGAACACTGATTTTCATTTTCTGAAAATTCTTCGCTCATGCTCCCATCAAAATTTGCTGCTTTTTGCGTCAGTTTGGTCAGAGGTGCCGCAATAGTCGAGAACCCCAACAAACCTCCCGTAATAACTGCTAATCCTGGGTAAAGCTACGGACTTCGGGCCGGGAGTGGTAGGCCTAGGCCATGATTTGACTGCTTCTATCTTCTCGCGTGTCAACCTCGTATACCAAAGATTCAACACAATGTGCCCTAAGAAGGCTACTATTAAGCCAGAATTCACACTTGAAAATTTAGCATATAACTGGCGGTCCCCTCAGGATCTTGAGCACCGGCCCGCAAATGAGTCCTATGGATTCTCAAGCTTGGTGGAATATTACCCGAATGTCATCAATAAATACTATTATGGTCAAAATGCTCATCGTGTCCATGATTATTGCCGGGCATTCGTTAACCCAAAGGACATGACTAGAAATTCAAAGTGTCCATCGGGTCCCCAACGCCGCTAGGAATATCTCTTTCAATGCATCAACTGGGTGATATCCGGACCGCAGTGTCAATCTTAGAAAAGCATTCGGCCTCGTAATCGATCAAATAAGTCATCTATTCTCAAGGAAGGGTACTTGTTCTTCACTGTGCACTTTATTCAACTGCCGATAATCTATGTGCACATACTGAGTGAGCCATCTTTCTTCCTCTCAAACAATCGCACCCCATGGTGAAGACTCCGGCCTGATGAAACCTTTGTCTAACAAATCTTTTCAGTCGTCTTTTGGGCTTCGAAATCAGAGCCATACGGTAGGGAGGAATTGATATAGGTTGAGTGCCTGGCAACAAATCAATAGCAAAAATCTATTTCCCTTTCTCGGGAATACTGGGCAACTCATTTGGAAACACATCAAGGAACTCGTTCACCACCGAATGAATGGAGTGCTCTGAAGTTTTGCCTCGGACATCTTGAACTCGACTAGGTGGTAATACATCCTTAGTTATCAATTCCTCGCCTGAAGATAGGAAATAAACCTACCTTGGCTTTAGCTGTGCTGCCCTTCCAATTCTCAGCACGCTTCCCGAGCGGAATCTGACCGCCTTGTCCAACATTCAACATCGGGCATAGCACTAAGACTAGCCAATCCATACCCATTATAGCATCGAAGTCTATCATTTCTAACTCGGACCAAATCTACCGTGGTCTGGGGAGGTCAGCAACTCTACTGTACACCCTCGGTAAATTCTGCTAGCTACAATCGGAGTCACCGACGGGCGTGGATACAAAAGGGCCGCCGTAATAATTCTGGTGCAATATTGAACTTTCAAAATTTCAAATGGGGTAATATACGCACAGAGTGGGATCCTGGATCAACTGTCACATAAGCAGGGTGGCGAACGTATAGTCATCGTACCTGTTACTACATCCGAGACGCTTCCACCATGTCTCCCGGTAGTGCATAAGTACCCGCTTGAGCCCGTACCTCGAACCGGGAGGCTCCCACCTACCTCGCACCTCTCGCCACCGAGCCTCGGAAGGCCCATGCCCTGCCGAGGCCGCTGGAGCTCGCGGGCTCATGGATCCCCCGTCTTGACTGTCTCTACTCCCCCTGACCTCTGGTCGGACACCTCATCCGATGCCCTCCTCGTCCGCAAATATAAGACCAAAGGAAGCTATAGTTACAAGCTCCGTGAGTGTGGCCGATTGCAATAAGGGCGGTGAGGGTGCTAATCTTCTCGCTCTCCCTTCTCTCGCTGCGGGGATTCTACTGTTCTGGAACTGCCACTAGGCTCTGACTGCCCTCTACGTATATATCTACCTCCCCGTCGCTCACGTGGTGGAGGTGGGGGTCTAGTGGGGTCTATGTGATAACGAGGCCTGGGGTCCTCTCGGACTTCCCCGTATCTCGTCTCGATCTCGGGCTCTCGCGGTGCCTGCGCCTCGACCGGGTCCGGTTCTACTACTGCTGCTGTCTAAGACCCTCAATGGTCTGAGCAAAGGCCTGTACTGGCGATATCCATATCCTCTCGTAATGTCACCGTCATACATGCCTCGCATATTCGAATCTGCATCTACAGATAAATCAGTGAACTCGCCGGCATAGTATCAAATACCGGAGAGCACCTGCCAAGGAGTCAAACTGTAAAGCAAATTCTCGTACGCTCGCCCCTGCTCTAGATGCACCAATCCATCCGAGCCTGCCGGATCTCTCGTGGCAAATAGTGGTCTAGAAGGCTCTCCGAGAAGTCAGTCCAGCCTGGAGGGGTAACATCTCCTCCTGACCTTCCCAACTCTCGTACCACAATATAGCAATATCCCGTAACCGGAACACTCGCCAGCTCAACAGACTCAAGGGCCAACATGCATAACTCGGAATATCCTCTGCATCTGATCTAGAAAATCCTGAGGGTCCTCTGCCTGGATCTGACCCTCAGAATCAAGGGGGACCCAAAGGCCAAAATTCCCTGACTCGGAATTGCCTCGGCCCACCGAAGACTCGTCGCTACGGTGTGGCGCTAATCGCACCGGTAAGGCCATCATCTCGTGCCATCATAACTACATGCGCTACGAACCTCCTGATCTGATAGCGAAGGCACAGGAGCCAGTGGGGGCGGTGTAGTGCCCAACCTCTCTTTGATGTGAGGGGATCGGCCGAGATGGCCGTGATGGCTTCATGTCGCCCTCGATCGGCCGACTTGTTTGAATCTCGAGGCATCCCGCTAGTGCCTTCACCTGCCGTTGTGTCTAGTCTTCTGCTTGTGGCAGTGTCGTTGATATGCCATTCTTATCTGTAAAAGAAGAATACATAAGTTTTAGGACTCAAACCCTATACTCGTACCGCTCTATAGCATGACCGATCGAGAAAGAAGAGTAACCACCCTATCATGGCTTGCAGCCTCCCGCCTATGGTATGTGGTGCACAACACAATCCAGACAAGACTCTACTTAGCACGGCTTGCAGACTCCCTGGGACACGACTCTGCTCTGATACCATGTTTGTCACGCCCTCGCCTTGGGGGTATGATCGGGCACCTCGGTGCTCCTAGAAGGACTCGGACTACTAACCAGGGGCCGAGGCAAACCGGTGCCCGGCTAGCTCTATCTTAGGTTTCGAAACAAAGGGCTATATAATGGTTGCAACATAGCCTCCGGCCATCTGGGCCTATAGCCTCCTGTACCTGTAATAACAGCTGATCAGAACATACTATAATCGTGAACCTAAGGGCCGACAAGGCCACCATATCGACTAGTTATCCGAAACTTAACAAGAAAAACCGGAGTTACGTGACCGGCAAGGTCACTAACTACTATCAAAACCAAGGCCTCACACGGCCACCATAAAAACAAAAGATACTAAACAACTATACAACTGCACGGCCTCACACGACCGGCTCAAACGACTAGTGAGATAAATATACAATCTCTGAAGCCTCTATGAGTAATAATAGAAATGACGGACAGCCCCGACTCTTACCCATATTGTACATCAAAAGTAAAAGAGCTACACCTTTGAAATCGATCCAGATGACAGAGCTGATAACTCAATAGCTGACTGGAATCACGAGGGACGCCTCCGTCTATGAGTACTCGCAGTAAGTAATGCGGCGCTCATCGGGGCGCGCACCGTTGGTACCAGTATGCAAAGCAAACTAGGAAATAATATAATCAAACAACTCTGAAATATAGATAGCATATCTAGCAAATCTGTATGGCAGAGATAATCGAATCTCGAAGAAACTGCAAGAACCGAATCATGCTTTCTCGTACCGATAAGGCGAAGGTGTACTCCGCAAATGCGATGGCCTCGTCTAGTAGCTAGTATATAACACATAAACAGATATACAAGTAGCAAGCAAGAGCCAATACGAACCCCCATAAGCCGGATGGCACCAAGCAAGCAAACAATCTATATACCCTTACCCGGTCAAAACTCGCCAAAAATAAGTCACCCACCATCTGCTCACCCGGAGCTCCTTTACCGGCCCCCTCGGGTCTCTCGGCCCTGCCATAGCCTCCGATATAAATAACCGTGTCCGAGTCCTGCAGGACTCCTCGTAGACAAAAGAATAGATAGGGTCTGTTCTGACTCTCATCGTGGCTATCCGAAACCTAGCTACACCTGTAATAACCGTATGTACAGACAAAGAATGAGATAGGGTCCGGGTTCCCTGAACTCTCCTCAGGTGGCTATTCAAACCTGGAAGCCGCACTCCGGCTTCCTCCGAACAAGTCAACAGGAGACAACTGAATGCTGATCGATCGCTATGGGAAAGCTTCATCCCATCTTCGTCCAAGCCGGGGACGACATGCCACTCCTTGAGTGACGTAACCCACCCGCCGCTGGGCGACACGTATTACAACCTGGGGCGGCGCGAGGACGCTCAATAAGGGGCCCTCACGCCACAACAAGTCTCAACAAGCAAATAGCCATATAAATGGCAAGCATGTATAACTCGAAAAGACTTCAAATCTCGATTTCTTATTCGATTTAGTTTATGTATTAAACTCGATTCTTTACTAATTATACCGATTCTGAAATCTTTTCTTTAATCAAGTACAATCTCAGCCAATATCTCATCCGTCCGGTATTAGTCTCGTAGCCATAAAACTGTCTCGTTTCCACTGCTTTACTTTACTAACTTATATTCTAAAATTTGTTTTTTTATTCTATAACATGCTTGCTAATCATACGTTATACACTGAATGCTAACTCGCCCTTTGGCGCATGCTTTTCTATCTTTAGGACTGAAATACGATATGGCAACGCAAACCAAAATCTAGTAGACTTACTCAATTCCAAACATTCAACTCCGAGAGTTTCCAAATACGGAGTTTACTATGATTCACAAAGCAAAGACTTACTAACTTGTCGAAGAACGACTTCACATACCTTTAACCTCGAGTTATCCGACGTCGACGAGGCTCGGTCAAGATCTAAAGCCTATTTCTCCCAACTGCATTCATATAATGTTGGACTAGTGCTAAATGCAACTTTATTCTGAAGGATCTACTCACTGATATGTAATTATAGCCTAAACTTAGGCTTAATGAAAGACGGTCGAAAACTTGCAATTTTCGTGAAGTCTCGTAAGGGAGAAGTATTCACTTCACAAATGGGGAGCACATTGACACTAGTTTGAGCAATTCTACTTACCTAGTCCGATAGCTCTAGGACGATTTGTCGGCTGACTTTCGCGAAACAAAATCCATAAAGAATGCTCCTCACGCTAAATACCTCTGGGCACTGAGGTTAATTGAGCTTACTCACGTTGCAAAGATAATCAAACGAATATATGAACTCTCTTCGTCCCTCTCCTCGATTCCTCTACGTTCGGAAATTAAAATGGATAAATGGCCAACTTAAACCGAAGTGGGGTTTATATACTTCAGCCGGACAGCCCAACGGTCATTTCCGAGCCAACGCGGTGGCCCCGCTCCTGGACACGGCGCCATCGCGAGGGGCTCGCCTCGGCGCCTTCCACGGTGGTTCAACAGGATTTTCGTCCGATCTTTCCGGCCTTTCCTAGCACGTATGACTTTCAAACATGCTTAACTAACGGGGAGTAGGACAACTAGATGTCGGAATCCTACTGTGCGTAACAGGAGATAGTCAACACCCCGAAAGTTTCTAAGATCAGACTTTAATTTAAAGAAAGAATTCAGAAGGAAAGTGGAAATTATTCCTCGTAATCTAGTCAAGTGGTATGACTCATTAGGTGACCCAATGAGTCAAGTCAGACTCGTGGCAAGCATTCAAGAGGAGCAAGTGTGGTTCATGACAATGAATGACCCGATGAGTCGTTAGAAGGCAACGACCCGTTATGTCGGTCAGAAAGAAGAGTTCCGGTAATCTGCATGGGTCCCGAGTCGCTGGTGACAATGAGGGAAGGACGAAATATCATATCAAGTAATGACTCATGTCACCAGGGAAGGAAGAGCAGATTTGGGCTTCAACGGCTAATGGAAGGAGTTACGAGTCGTTAAGTCAGCTAATGACTGCAGTTCGCTATCACCAAGTCGAGGAATTTCTAAGAAAAATTTCTAGTGCACTCCATGACTTGGCACAACGAGTCATTGTCAACCCCACGGCTCGTGGAATGCCCATGGGATTAAGTGCATGGGACTTTTCCCCGTGAATTTCAAGGGTATTTTGCAAAATCTACGCTGCTAACTCCCCATTTTATAAATATGGGACGTTTTTAAGTGTTCCTCCTAGCCTAAACCCTCATTCCATCAAAAGACACTCTCAACCTCTTCTTCCTCCTCTCACTCAAGACTCAAGGATCACCTGCAGGCTTTCAAGGGCTTCAAGGTTCAGGTTCAAATGGGGGATTTCTTCTAATCAGGTATCTGGGACTTCAACAAGGATATCACTCCTCCTTGTGTCCCAATTTTGATACAAAAATCCACTTCCTTGATTTTCTAGAAAAGCATGTTCTAGTCACTTATGGATGAATTATCATATGCCTTGTTACACCCCGCGTAAATTCTTGAAGTTTAGATGGCCTATTCGCATGTTGGTTAAGACTTTTGAATGTCATGGCATAGAAAAGGCCCTAGGAAAGACCGGATAAGAGATTCATCGAACCATTTGGAGGAGCCGGGGCAGAGCCCCTCCGCGATGGCAATGTGCCACGGAGGGAGGGCCTCCGCGATGGCAGCGTGTCACGGAGGCCCTGTCCAGGCTCAAGTATAAAAGCCTCCAAACTTCAGTTTTTAAGGATATAATTCATAAAATTTCAAGAGCAACCAAGAAATAGTAGAGGAACAAAGAGGAACGAAAGATTTCTATTAAAAACGCCCGATTACGCCGTCAAACACAATACCAAACTCAAATTAACTCGAGATACCGATGTATTAAGAAGAAGGAGAATTCCTACGGATTTAGTTTCGTGAAATTCGGCCGGCAAATTGTCATGCTACCGAGCTAAGGTAAGTAGAATTGCTCCAAATTAGTGTCAACATACACATAGCCCTAAAGTGAGTTTTTCTCCCTTCTCGACTTTTGAGAAATAGCCATTCGATCGTGTTTCTGATAAGCCAAAGTTTGGGTTATATAAATATTAAAAGTGATATTTTTCTTTCAGAATATTAATGATGTTAGTTCTAATTGACATATATATGAATGCGCTGGGGAGAAATATGCGTAAGTACCGACCAAGCTACGCCGCTAGTCGGGAAATCCAAAGTGAAGGTATGTAAAGCTAGTTCCTTCGGCAAGTTAGTAATCCAGTATAACAAATAGCGTGAACTATAGAAGAAAGAATTCAGAATTCTGAGAATTGAGTCCAGATGAATCTAGCAAGCATGTTTTATAATATATTATGATATATTCAATAAAAGTTAGTAAAGCAATATCGCATGTCGTACAATATTCCGCATACAAAAGATAGCTTAGTATGAGAATCAATTTAATGCAGAAAAGAATTAATAAAATATCAAAACATGGATGTTATATATATGTATATACATGATATCTATTAGCCGATAGACAACAGATCGCCATGTCGATATGTATGCTCCTACCTTTTACCTTCGCACATATAAGCTTATTTCAAATTCCACCACCCGCATACAGATATTTACTATTCAGAATTTCTAGTATTGTTGCTTATATTCAGTTATGTTCAGTTTTTACATACTCGCACTGGCAGACCGACACCCATCCGGGGGCGCCATTACTTGGTTCTGCAGTACCTATAGATACAAGAAGCCGATCCGTGATCCCAGCTACCGCAGTCATCAGCTCCTATCATTCGGAGCTTGATATTCAGAGGTTTATATCATTTTTCGTTGTATAGTACGGGCAGGTGTCGGGGCCCCGTCTCCACCATCTTACGCATTCTAGAGGCTTGCGCCTGTACATATCTCCTCAGGGTTAGTTGTGCCTACGGTCAAGGAGCAGCTATTATTTATGTTGGCCGTGTAGGCCTTATCCAGTTAATAGTGGTGACCTTGTCGGCCGTAGCTGTTTAGCAGGATCTGTTATATTGATTCGTAAGTAACTAGTCAAAGATGGTGGCCTTGTCGGCCCGCATAGGTTCCCTTATATTGATGATATTCTCGGTTAGTTATTGTTGTTGTACAGTGGCTATAGGCCTAGACGGCCGGGGGCTGCATTACACCGCTATATAGCCCGTTGATTCCGTGAATCGCAGTTAGAGCCATCCAGCACTATGGGCAAGCTTAGGCGAGTGCCCACAGCCTCAGTCCTAGTAGCACTGTGTGCCGCTCACCCTAAGGCGGGGCGTGACATGCCTCCTATGAATTCTAATACCCAATATGATTAATAGTCATGTGTGCTTATGAAATTACTTTCAAGATCTCGAAATATGTACTTGATATGGGAATAGCGTGATTATAGAATTCTACCATGAGTTAGCCTAGAATTTCAAATGGGATTTCGTTAATTGTCTACATGCTCTGTCATGAACTTGTCTCTATGTCTAAAGTATATGTAGATCGTATGTGTCACGCCCGCCCGGGGTATGGACTGCACCCGTGCCCTAGTAGACTCCGACTCGCTAATCGGTGGGCTTAGGCACATTCCGGTGCCTCGGCTAGCTCTATTCCCGTGCTTCGGGAAACAAAGGGCTATATAACGAAGCAAACACAAACTCTCCGACCGATCAAGCCTATAGCCACTCGTGCCCGTAATAAGTGCCTAACCAAAAACATACTCACAACAAGGAACCTATGCGGTCGACAAGGCCACCATGTCAGTCTAGTCATCCGAAACTCAACACGTAGATTACTAAATGGCTATGTGACCGGCAAGGTCACCACTACACCAAACTATGGCCCCACACGGCCAACGTAAACAGAAATACTAAACAGTATAAAAACTGCAATGGCCTCACACGACCGGCTCAACTAACCACGTGGAGATAAATACATACAATCGGCAGTTTCTATGAGTAATAATAGAAATGATCGATAGGGCCCCACCTACCCATACTTCTGCACAACAAAAGGAAAAGAGCTACACCTCCGGAAATCGTACTCTGATGACAGAGCCGATGACTCTATAGCCGGCTGGAATCACGAGGACGGCTCTCGTCTATGAGTACTCGTGCAAGTAATGCAAATACCATCGGGCATCCGTTATCGCTGGTACCAGTATGCAAAGCAACTAAAACAACTGAATGCACCGAATATAGATAATATAACTAGCAACTATGTATAGCAGGAGATAACCGAATCAAGAAGCCGATATGAACCGACCGCTTTCAGATCGATAGGCAGAAGCGTACTCGTAGACGCGGGCGCCGCTGTCTATTAACTAGTATATAGCATATAAATAGATATACAAGGCAAGCAAGAGCCAATACCAACCCCCATAAGCCGGATGGCGCCAAGCAAGCAAACAATCTAATATACCCCTACTCCGGTCAAAACCACCCAAAAATAAGTCACTCCACTCAATTGGTGCTGGGTTCAGAAGCACCTCTCGCCGCCCCCGGGGTCTCCGGCTTGGACCATAGCCTCCGATATAAATATCCGTGTTCGAGTCCTGAGAACTCTATACTCAGACCTGTAATCAAACTCAGACTGCTCCTAGGCGCTTGCGTCAATGTATATCTCAGATCCGTAGTGCCGATCGCACCGATATGGGGAAAGCTTCATCCCATCTTCGTCCAAACTGGGATGGCATGCCACTCCTTTGGAGTGACGAAACCCACCCGCTCAGTGGGCGCACACGACACAACTCCAAGCGCGCCGAGACGCTCAATAAGATGCCCTCACACAACATCAAGTCTCAACAAACAAATAACACATATATATAGCAAGCATGTTTAACTCGAAAAGTACTATCTCAATTCGATTTCTTATTCCCGATCTCTTTCTCGTGTTTATCTAATTCTTATACCGTTTATACCGATTCTCGTAATCTTTATCTAACCGTATGGCTAATCGTAGCCAAGATATTGGCCCGTTCCGAATGGCTAATCTCGTAGGCCAAGATACTATCTGTCCGAATACAATTCGTAGCTAAGATATCAACTATTTGAATGGCTAGTCTGTAGCCAAGATATCAACTGCCCGAATGGCTAATCTGTAGCCAAGATATTACCTAACTGTATGGCTAATCTGTAGCCAAATTATCGACTCCGTCTATATGATTTACTTTACTAACTTTATTCTGAAAAATCTGTATCTTTTATTCTAACAACATGCTTGCTAATCATATAATAGGCTATACTGAATCCGAATGCTAACTCGCCTTTGGCGCATGCTTTATCGACTTTCGAATCGAGTACGATACGGCAACGCAAACCAGATGCATCAACTTACTCAATACTCTGCAATATTCAACTCCGAGAACTCAATAACGAAGTTTACTATGATTTACAAGGCTAAAGTTACTAACTTTGCCAGGAAATTGGCTTTACATACCTTAACCTCGAGTTATCCGACCGCGGACGAAGCCTCTGGCCGCACCCAGCTATTTCTCCCAACCGCATTCATATACACGTTAATTAGCACTAAATACATCACTATTCCAAAGACAACGTCACTTTCATATATTTCATAGCCTAAACTTAGGCTTATCGAAAGACGGTCAAAAACTTGCTATTTTTCGTAAGTCCAAGGGAGAAGTATTCACTTTACTAGGAGCACATAGACACTAGTTTGGAGCAATTTACTTACCTTAGTCCGGTAGCTCGATGATCATCGACCGTATTTCAAACAAAATCCGTAGGAATGCTCCTTGCCGCTAAATACCTCGGTGCCTCGAGGTGATTTGGATTTGGACTACGCCTAAGGGCCAGACCTGATGATATTTTATTACCCTCTTCGTTTTCTCTCTGACCTCTCACGATTTTTCTGGAAATTATAAAGGATATATCACTAAAAACCGAAGTGGGAGCTTTATATACTTGGGCTCCGGACAGCCTAACGTGTCACTTGCCAACGCGGTGGCCCCGCCTCCGTGACATGGTGCCATCGCAGGGGCTCGCCCGGCTCCTTCCGCGATGTCCGATGTGCTTCACGTTCAATCTTTTCCCGGGCCTTTTTATAGCACGTATGGCTTTCAAATATGCTTTACCAATGTGCGAATAGGCCATCTAAGTGCCGGGAATTTTATGGGGTGTAATATTCTCTCCCCTTAAGAACATTCGTCCGAATGAAAACTCGCTATTTAGAGGACTACTCAACTAACTCAACTTGGTTTCTAGGAAAATTTCGGCAGAGCTTCCCCCGTAACATGGACTATCCCAAAACCCGAAACACGTAAAAGTCCAACACAGGTACTCCACACAATACTATAAGATTCACGTGATAGCTAAACATCAATCTTTCTCATTTATACATATACAACTATAAGGTACTTCATAGGTAACAATAGTAACATACTCCGTTTCTCGGCCTCGACTAGTCCCACAATACTTTGACAGACGCAATATCTTTTAGTTCTCAACTATGAATCTATCTGTCTAGGATAGCTACTAGAACTCCTTCGTAGGCCAGCCTCTTCTCGTAATCCTCGGATATCCCGATTGGGATCGCTTCCGGGACACCTGCCCCTATGCATTTCAAAGATGGACACATGAAAGACTCTGGATGAACGGATTCTAACTCTGGAGGCAAGTTCAACTCATATGCCACTCGATCTATCTTTCGACGAATCCGATAAGGCCCGACGAACCTTGGGCTGAGCTACCCGTCTTTTCCGAATCTCATCACCCCTTTTCACGCGATACTTTCAAAATACCTACTGCTCATCGAATTCCACGTTTCTGCGCCGCACATCCGCATATGATTTCGGGCGGCCTGCAGTCAGGCGTTCCCTGATAAGCTTTACCTTCTCTTCTGACTGCTGAACAATGTCTGGCCCAATCAACGTTGATTCCCTATTTCAACCAGCCAATAGGCGATTCGCATTTTCGCCATATAATGCCTTGAAAGGCTTTTTTATCCGGATAGCCGAAAGGATAGCTATTATTATAAGCAAACTCGATTAGGGGCAATTGCTCATCCCAGCTACCACAGAAATCTAGCACACACGCCCGTAGCATGTCCTCGAGCGTCCGAATAGTGCGTTTAGCTTTTCCACCGTCCGAGGGGTGGAGTGTCGTGGGGTGTTTCAAATATCCTACCTAGACCTCTTTCAAACGACTGCCAAAATCTAGCCGTAACTGTGCTCCTCTATTTGAAATAATGAATCTGACTATTTCTCGATATACAATTCGGCATAATCTTCAGCCGAGAAAGTAGTTCTCAATGGCAGGAGATGAGCTGATTTTGTCAACTCCGTCAATCATCACCCATTAGAATCATGTCTATGTCTATTACGGTAATCCTACCACAAAATCCATGTTCATCGCTTCCCATTTCCGTGAGAGGCACAGCTATGTCCTGGAGTTAACCCGCCTTGTTTCTGGTGTTCTCGCTTTCACCTGTTGGCAGTTAGACACCGGGCTACCCGCACTCTCTTTTCATACCCGCCACCAAGAGTTCTCTTGATATCATGGTATATTTTCATCGCGCCGGGTGAGGGAGAATAGCGAGCGTAATGTACCTCATTCATAACTGGGCGGAGCCTCAAACATCTGGAACACAGAGACGGCTCCTTACAACGCAAAGACGCATCCTCTCGTTATCCGGAAATCTCGGCACTTTACCTTGTCAATTCTCGCCCTGTCGACCAAGTCGTGGTCTTTGACATCAGCCGTTCTTTTACCTCCACAACTAATGACGACACGGCGGTGTTCTGAATTACCGCTCTGTTGTTCTTCATTTCTATTACATGATCGGCTAAATTGACTATTGGTGTATCTCCTCGACCAACCCCCAAGCAGCCTCTGTTGCAAATACGCCAAACTCCTAATAGATTATAGCTAAAAGGCGTTTTCTACTTCATTGTCCCTTCTTGATTGATACAACATATTCATATTTAAGGAACTTGGCACATAATTGACGGTCATACTGGCTTATTATGCCGGAGAAATCGCCGTAATCTACCGTATAGCTAGAGCTTATCTCGGTCTTCCGGCCGCATACTAGGGGCTACGTGTTATGATAATCTTAAACGACGTTCTGTGGCACCTTGTGCCTTTATCTCGATCGAGGATCCCGATAATGATCATAATCTTCAGCACTGGTCAGCCTTGAGTAACCGAATAGCCGGGTTGAATGACCCGAATGTCGCAGCAGTCTAACAATGCCCTAAATGTTTTACTTCCGAGCATCCGTAGCTCATACATAACTACTGAGTTGTGGGCATCTAACTGCTTTGTTATTCTAGTTGAACAACTGTAGAGCTGGACTTAGTCGGACTTACTCCCGGGCGACCAATCTCTCGGATCTTCACCCGGAGTCTATCGATCTCTTATTTTAGTAAACACCGTATAGCAGAGTGCTACCAATTTCTTACGCCTTGTGCGTATCCCTTTGGATTTATACTACCGTTTTTGGGAAATTCCCTGCCTGCATGAGCCATTCCGTAAAGACCGGCCTTCTGCTAGGCTATGTATCCGAGTATCTTACGAGAACCCGCCGAAGTACTAGTCTGTCACCGACTACCGATGTGGACCCTTTCTTGGGGTACCCACAGTTTATCTCGATCGGGATGGCCGGGCTGACTTATGTGGTGTTTCCACACACAATCAGCTAGGTGGACTAAGGCCGACTCTCACCTACAAGACTGAAAATGATGTACGAACGTTTAATATACTGGAAAATAATTTTGGTGTTACTAACTTCTCAAGTATGCCTATTCGGCCTCTAATTCTAGTTCGGGGCAATGCGATATGTTACTGATCTTTAGGATGCTTCCCCGCTAATACAAAAAGTACCCGCTTGGTCATTAGATCGTCTAACTCAGCTCTTATCATCTAACCACTCCGATTCAGCATAAATCTTGTAAGCTTCTCGGCTTATCTGCAACAACATATACGTCTCGTTAACTCAATAACTGAACCGAGACAAATTTCTAAGTGGCTTCACATGAACCATACTTACATACCTCTTCTTGATGAGGATCCGCCGTACGACCCGTATATACTTCGACACTAATCCGGGAAAGACCGAGTAATTGTAATCCTATTAAGTAAACACACAAAGATATCTCGTTATCTCACATATATATATCAATAACTACGTACAATACATACCGAATTTCCAGAGATACGTAATCTCCGACATGCTTTGCTGAGTTTATATCATATATACATACCGCTTCGCCTAATAATATCTCCCGCCTTCTCTTATCATTTCATCAGATATTGTCCCCCATTCTCGAAGTAACAAACTATATACTTTAATTATGGTCTCGCTGTTTGAAATTTCGCCATTCTTACAACATGGGGGTCGATATCCGAAAACCCCGTGGCCCTACTTGAAGTTATATTGAGAGCCCACATCGTCACTGGCCTTAGCTCTAGGCCACACTAGATTAGGAGTCTCAGACGTAGTTTCTTAACTTCTCAAGAAGTGACATACGCATTCTGAACCGCAATCTTACCGTCTCTCTTAACCGTCAGTCCGAGGCTTAGTCCTTAATACGCGATATCTCCTATCAACTGGGGGTAATTCTAATTTCTTCACAAAATCCGGCATTCCCGGCTTCTTCCCCTTATCTTGCTTAAGCCGAGCTCAGGGTTCAGCAATTCCGCCTTTCATTACTAATCGTGTTACCGATCAAGTCTCGCTCATACTTTTCCGACTCTCACAAATGACCCATCTAATTCATGACCTCTTTACCTTTCGATATCACAACCGAATCATAACTATAACCGTGCGGTGTATGTCTTGCCGTCTATTAGTGTATATGGCGGACTTGGCCTTTTTCTGATTCAAACTTAACTATTACTCGGGCGTTTATCACTTCCATTGGTGTCTTTACACCTCGCTTTCTGGGTAAGCTAGCAGTCTTTACTTTCTAATCGGGCTTATTATCAAGGAGGGTCCGCACAACTTACGTAATCATAGAGGCTCTTGTGCTTTCTAACACTTAATGGAATCAATCAATCCGTCATCACATACCGCTTTGATTTGGGCAACCTCACCTCAATTCTTATGCCCCTTACTCACCGGAATCGCTGTCAAGAGGTGGGAATAGCCTTTTCTTTATTGCAACAAAACGAAGACATGGAACTGCACTACATTCGAAAAGATGGATATGGGAATCCCGCATTTCCCTCTTTTTTTACACTTATCCGATAGTCTAATAAATAAGTCAACTCGTATATACATCATACTTCGACTTCCTATTCGAATGCTATCAACGTATACCGGGAATAGCACCATAAAGGTATCACACTCGGGAGGTCTCTCGGTACCTCCTCCTGCTGCCGTAATTATCTTGTAACTCCGGCTAATGCCCTCTTCGTTGCTATATCTCGATCTTCTCGCCCGTGACAGGTATTGCCGATCTCGCCTTGTATCTCAGAATTCAAAGAATATAAGTTTTTAGGACTCAACCCTATACTGTACCGCTTCTATAGCACGATCGAACAGAAAGAAAAGTAACCATCCTATCATGCCTTGCGCCTCCCCGCCTATAGTATGTGGTGCACAACACATCCATAGATTAGATTCTACTTAGCACGGCTTGCACTCGACACGACTCCGCCCGATACCAAGTTTGTCCCGCCCGCCTCGGGGTATGACCGGCACTCCGTGCCCTAGTAGGACGTGACTGCTAACTAGTGGGCCTAGTACACCGGTGCCTCGGCTAGCTCTATCGTGTTTCCGAAACAAAGGGCTATGGCAACGACTGTAAACACAGCCTCCGGCCGACCGGCCTATAGCCACCGTGCCTGTAATAACAACTAACCGTAAAAACATACTACAACAAGGAACCTATGCGGGCCGACAAGGCCACCATGCTGTCTAGTCATCTGAAACTCAACATAGAGATTACTAAATGGCTATGTGACCGGCAAGGTCACCACTACAATCAAACTATGGCCCCACACGGCCAACGTAAACAGAAATGCTAAACAACAATAACAAACCGCACGGCCTCACACGACCGGCTCAATCGACCACAAGGAGATAAATATATACAATCCGGCAAGCCTCTATGAGTAATAATAGAAATGATCGAGACAGGGCCCCTACCTACCCATATTGTACAACAAAAGGAAAAGAGCTACACCTATGGAAATTAGACTCCGGATGACAGAGCTGATGACTCTATAGTCAAGTTGGAATCACGAGGGATCACCCTCGTCTATGAGTACCTAGTGCAACGCAATACTGATCGGGCGTCAGCACTGCACTGAAAAGTAAAAGCAACCGAAACAACCGAATGCAAATCTAATATACGATAACATAACTAGCAACTTGTATAGATGGAGATAACTGAACCTGAAGAAGCTGGTAAGAATTGAATCGCTTTCAGACTGGAGAAGGTAAGGCATTCAGACGCGATGGCCTACCGTCTATTAACTAGTATATAGCACATAAATAGATATACAAGCAGCAAGCAAGAGCCAATACGAACCCCCATAATGGATGGCGCCAAGCAAGCAAACACCCATATACCCCTACCCGGGTCAAAACCAGCCAAAAATAAGTCACTCCACTCATCTGCTAAATAGGAGCACCTCCGCGCCCCGTATCCGCTGCCATAGCTCTCCGAGAATAATCGTGAACCAGTCCGGAGACTCACTCGTATCTGTAACTGAAACTGCATCCGCTCCCGGGTGCTTGCGCCAACAGGCTATCCAGATCAGAGTGCCGATCGTACCGATATGGGGAAAGCTTTCATCCCATCTTCGTCCAAACTAGGATGGCATGCCACTCCTTGGAGTGACGTAAAACCCACCCGCCTCGTTGGGCGCACGACACAACCCAGGGCGGCGAGGACGTCAACAAGATGCCCTCACACAACATCAAGTCTCAACAAACAAATAGCACATATATATAGCAAGCATGTTTCTACCTAAAAGTACTATCTCGAATTTTACTTATTCGATTCCTTCTGTTTATCCGATTCTTATACCGCTTTATACCGATTCTCGTAATTTTATCTAACCGTATGGCTACCTGTAGCCAAGATACTATCTCGTTCGAATGGTTAATTTGTAGCCAAGATACTATCTGTCCGAATGGGTAATCTCAGAGCCAAGATACTATCTGTCCAATGGCTAACTGTGAGCCAAGATATCAATGCCTAATGGCTAGTCCGTGAGCAAGATATCAACTAATTTAATGGCTAATCAGAAGCGCATATCAACCGTCCAATGGCTAATATGTAATGCCAAATTATCGACTGTCTATCTCGATTTACTTTACTAACTTTATTCTGAAAAATCTGCATCTTATTCTAACAACATGCTTGCTAATAATATAATAGGCTATCATGAATCTCGAATGCTAACTCGCCCTTGGCGCATACATCGACTTTCTGACCGAGTACGATACGACAACGCAAACCAGATTTACCGAACTTACTCAATATTTCAACATTCAACTCCGAGAACTCACTCACGGAGTTTACTATGATTTACAAGGCCAAAGTTACTAACTTTCAAGAAACTACTTTACATACCTTAACCTCAGTTATCCGACCGTCTGATGAAGCTAGGCCGCACTCCAACTATTTCTCCTAACTGCATTCATATGCACGTCAATTAGCACTAAATACATCACTATTCTCAAAGACAACGCCACTTTCGACATATATTTATAGCCTAAACTTCTAGGCTTATCGAAAGACGGTCAAAAACTGTTATTTCTCGGAAGTACAGTATGAGAAGTATTCACTTTACTTCGCTAGGAGCACATAGACACTAGTTTGGAGCAATTCTACTTACCTTAGTCCGGTAGCTCGACGGATTCGTCGTCGACTTTCGCGAAACAAAATCCGTAAAAATGCTCTCTGCTGCTAACTACCTCGATACCTGAGGTTGATTTGGATTTGACTACGTTTGCGCATAACGATGATATTTAAATATTACCCTCTTCGTCTTCTCTCTGACCTCTCACGATTTTTCTAGAAATTATAAAGGATATATCACTAAACCGGCGGGGGCTTTATATACTTGGGCCTGGACAGGCCCAACGTGTCACGCAGCCAACACGGTGGCCCCTGCCTCCGTGACACGGTGCTATCACGGAGGGGCTCGCCCAGCCTTTCTGCGATGGTCCGACGGGTTTCACGTCCGACATATTTTCCTCGGTTTTTGTAGCACGTATGGCTTTCAAATATGTTTTACTAACGCGCGAATAGGCCATATAAGTGCCGGGAATTTTATGTGTAACAGTATGGGTTCTCGTAAATCTAGAACATATGTCGTAATATATGTGTTGAAGCATGAATGTAACTTATGGGCCTTTGATGAATGTGGTAGTATGTACATATTTTCACTACAATTTCGGTGTATATGTTTAATGTACTACCAACATATGAAGCTTTCATGAAGAATATATGTTATGTGCTATGAAATCGGGAGTGAAATCTTAGAACTTCCGCAACAAAGCATGATTAAGATCTTTTAGACTTTTTGGGCTTGTTGATAGTAGAAAGTAACCCCGATCCTTTCAAATGAATTCAAGATGACATAACTACTTGAACACCTGCATCTCTCGATTTAGCCGAAGTAGCTTAGACTATAAGAATGATTGTCAGAGATTGGTATGTTCATGTAAAAGTTATCGGAACTCTCAATAGCCAAGAATGTTTCGCCTAGTTAGGAATTCTCATTAGCAGAGAAACCCTTCCTTAGCTCAATCAGGATTCTCATTACCGTAGAATGTCTCCCTTTGGCTCACTGTGATTCTCATTAGCAGAGAATGTTTCCTTAGTTTAGTCAAGGATTCTCATAGCAGAGAATGTTTCCTTAGTTTAGTTCGAGGGTCTCAGTAGCAGAGAACGTCTCCTAGTCATCAGTGGGACACTTCATAGCAAAGAATGTCTCCCTTATCTTAGTGTATGATGTCGCTCAACTCAGCTTATGTATAGCTTCTAACTCTAGTTTAAACCAGACTTAGCATAACTCGGCCCACTATCAACAGATAGTCAGTACAGTATATGATGTCAGTTACAACTTCAGTTCTCAAAGATATGTACAATACATAACCCCTACGATCGCTTGATTATGTTTCGCAAATGTTTTCAAATAAAAGCTTTATATATGTGTGAGTATGTGTGTGTGTGTGTATCTCATACAGGGTCATTGTATTTCATCTCAGTTATATGTTCAGTGATGTGCTTAGTTTACTTCCTTCCTTCCTGTATACTTGCATGTTTAGTTTACTTACGCTTCCCGCATACCAATATATTCCAAGTACCGATCAGATATTTTGTCATATATCATTTCATGATATAGATTCAAAGTTTCCACTTAGACACGTACAGATACGCCTATTCCCATCTTAGCGGCTTGTGGTGAGTCCTCATCTCTCGAGGACGTGACTTATGTTTTCTATTTCATTTTATGTTTCAATTTTCGCACTTTAGGAGTTAGTTTGGGGATTTTCCACAACTCATCGCAGTAGAGGCTTTTGTGCTTGTATAGACAAATTCAGTTTTGTAATAGAGATTTTATGAGATTTGTTATTTTGATTTTACTCTTTCAGTTTTCTTCCAATTCGCCTATGATTCTCGTTAGTTGTTGTCTTGCAATGTTATGTTATGATAATGCCATGGGTCGACTTGGAGCCTCTTAGGGTCTTTATCCCGTGTCTCGATCCGGCCTATGTCTGCCGACAATAACATCCAAATTCACTCCTCAGTTAAGAGAGTGTGTAAAAGGTCATTGGCAAAACAAATATGCCTAACGAAAGTGTCTAGGTCGAATCCCACTTAATTCTCACAAAAATGTAAGTAAAACACATGGGTGAATGATTATGGATTTTAGCTATATCTAGCCTAACCCCACAATTAATACCCAATTACCTACCATTACTTTCACTATACTCTATTTCCCTTTTTCAAGAAAAAATAGAGTAAGTAGACATAATACACATTTTCAACTATGAGTAATTGAATTATAAATTGGGAAAAGCAACATTTATAGCAATACCAATCCAATTTAAACCCAATCATGCACACACCCCTAGTAAAGAGATTTAGCTACTCATTGATGAGAAATACAAGATTATATTAACAATTAAAATCATAACATTCATCATCAAGAGTTAATTTCAAGCTCACAATTGTCTTTAATGGAGGCTTTTAGCTTGAAGAAAAAGAAGAAAAATCTACTTAACATTTCTCTCTCTAACTCTACTAATCTAGAATGGAATTGTTGGTACTTTCTAGAGAATATATAGAAATAGGTTAAAAAATGCTCCTCAAATTGTAATACCCTGAAAGTGCCTAAGCTTGTGACCCGGAAATTTAAAATGGAAGTTGGCAAAAGTCTGGAAAATTATCACAGTATCGGTAGTCATGTAACGGACCATTGGTTCCACCAACGATCCATAGTAGGTGTCCATAGTGAGATGAAGAAGGGGTGAAGTGGGAAGTAACGGGTCAAGGAACGGCTCGTGGGTCGATGTCACGACTCGTTGTTGGTGGTTGTGGTAAGACTGGGCTCATTGTCCAAGAGGAAGTAATGGGTCATAGATCACTCATCAGAGCAAAGAATGAATGTGGTTAGCAATCGTGGGAAAGAGAAGGAAAATCTCTAGTCGAGGTGCTGATGCAAACCACAACTTGTTGGAAATAGGCACGATTCGTGGTGGCTCGTGGGAAGGCCCAGGTGTAGGTCATGGGAAGTAATGGTGATTCAACGGACTACCTTTATTGTAATGACTCATCCTTGCCGATTCATGGGATTGAATATGAGAAGTTAAGAATGGGCAGAGATGTAACGGACGGACACCATGAGTTGTGGTATCAAGGCATGACCCAGTTGGATAGATCGTTGTCACTGACAGTGCAAATTTTCAGGAAATTCATTAAGGGCATTTTCATTCCTAAGTCCTAGAATCCTAAGCTACGCTATTTAAGGCTTGAAATGAAGTGTTTTATGAGGGGAAAATCTATCCTAAGTTCATTCACATCCATGCATGCATATTGAAGGGGTTTAGGAGGTGATTGATCAGGGGCAGATTTATATGCCAAATTGATACTCAAATGTATAGCTTTTGCCTTGATTGTCCAACAATGTGTGTACATTCTCATGTAAATTATACGGAAGTGTGATTTTATACTAACCAACATGATTAGCGTTGTTTTGCAGGAAAAACACACTATTTATGGAGTTAAATGACATGTTGGGAGAAATCGGAGATGAACTCGGGAACGAGCAAGGAAGCAGGTGGAGAAGCAAAGAATTAGCGCTCCGCGATGGAGCCGTGACACGCCACGACGGATGCAGTCTGTCTGGGAGTTACAAATTCAAGAAATTCTAGTGAGGGTCCGCGATCAAGCCGTGGCACGTTGGAATTAATTTCCTGCATCTTGACATTCCAGTGGTCCGCGATTGCACCGGTGGCACGCTGGGCATGCCCGCGTTAGCATGTCGTGCCACGTTGGGAGCAATTACCCGGGCGGCCACTTCCGTAAAGCTCACAGCAGTGACCGTGTCACTGGAGGCGCAGTTCGCGATGCACTCCGTGACACGTTGCTTGTTATTCCGGAAAAATTATCCCTAGTATAAATAGAACACTTAGGTTCATTTTTAATTATTCTGACTTGGTGGAGCAAGAAGCGGTCGTGAAGTAGCTGTGAGGACGAAAATTCTTAGGGTTTTCTCTATCCCTTTCTTCTTTCTTGCAATTGTTTGCATGATTTCCATTCATTTAATGATGTTCAATCCACAAATGAGTGGCTAAATCCCTTTCTTGCTGAGGCTATGAACTATTGTATTGAAATGCAATTGTTGATTATCCGGTTATTCATCTTTTCTTCTATGGTTGTTCATTTGTTCTTGTTCTTACTACGTTAATATCTGGCCAATGTTAATGTAAATCCAAAAAGTCCAGCTTCACCCGAGAGGGCAAGAAACTGGAAAGTTGTGAATTAATAGGATATGATCTGTTCTTGGTTTGGGAAAATTGGGAATTGATTTACCTTCAGGATAGAAATATACCCGAAAGTCGTATTAGTCAAGTGTGGAATCGGTTTTGTATGGCTAGAACATGAATTTCTTCTTATCACGAATGTAGGTGGGAAGGTTTATGATTCCTTAAGTTGGGTTAAATACTTAATCCATAGGCATAAGTTCCGACTAGCAACCGGAGAAAAGATAAACCATGTATATCGATAATTGATTTCTTTACATGTTCGTTTAGCCTCAAGATACATTCATAGTTCGGGACTCAATTGCATAAATATCTTACTTTAGTATAAAAATAGTTTCCAAAATATAAAAACTTTCTTTACACTGTTGTCTTCATTATTAGAGTTTTAGTAAATTAACACTTGAAAAGGTTTACCCCGTAGTCCAGTCCCCCGTGGGTTCGACATTCTGGGCTTCTAAAGAGCCAATATATTACTTGCACGTACCCGCACACTCCCATGGCTCATCAAGTTTTTGGCGCCGTTGCCTAGGACAGCAATTGTGATATTTTAATTTTTCTTAAAAGTGTTAGTTTGTTATTTCGATATTTGAAGCAGTGACAACTTGGTCTTAGCCGTATTTTGGTATACCGTATCTCTGAACACGGCAAGAGACAAAGGTTTGGTGGATCCATCCTTAGAGCCTTAAAGACAAGCTTTCATCACAACTGAGAGAAGCTCTAGAGAGAAAATCACCTTGCAGTTGCTCGTACAAACCATTATGGGAGCAACCACGTAATTCATCACTGCATGTGCAAGATAGTGCCCGAGGAAATGGCAAACAGCTCTGTTCAAGTGATGTGGCAATCCCACATGCTAGTAATGTCACATCTAGCATCCGCAAACCTCGAGCCAGGAGGGAGGTTCCTGAGCTAAACAGAACATGGTGCAATTGTCGCACACAAGCGGGCGTCACGTGCCCCTCACGAGGATCCACAACAACATCTTCAAAACTTTTTGGAGATAAGTGACACTTACATCCCCGCCGGAGTGTCAACAGATTACGTCAGGCTTACACTGTTCCCATTTTCACTTTTGGGAGAAGCCAAGAGGTGGCTGAAAGCTGAGCCACCAAACTCTATAACCACATGGGATGATCTTGCAAAGAAGTTCTTGATCCGATTCTTTCCTTCCGGTAAACAGCAAGGCTTAGAAGTCAAATTCTAAGTTTCAAACAAAGAGAAGGAGAGAATCTGTAATGCTTGGGAGAGAGATTCAAATCATCGTTATGGACTGCCTCATCACCATCAATCCAATGATGTGCTGGTGCACACTTTATGTAGGGCTTGGAACCCCACACAAAAATTTTGCCGGATTCGGCAGCTGGGACAAGCATTAGAAAAGACTTACGAGGAGCTTTATTCTTTGCTTAATCGTATTTCGCAGGGAAATTCGGAGTGGAATGCGGACTCTTCAAGGGGAGGAGCAAGGAAAGCAAACTTTGGGAGTTCTGAAGTGGATGGGCTTGTGCCTGGTCGCCGCACATAGTCGCCTTGCAGGATCAATTAAACACCCACTTCAACATGAACTTGAGTCAGTCTGGGCCCCAGTAAATGTAGTGCAGCAGATTTGGTGTGAAGTGTGCGGAGCAATGAACACTACCGAGTGTTGTGATAAATCCAGACGGCACCTTTGCCTGGCAATGCACAAAGGAGCAATCACCAACAAAAGATGGGAACAACTACAACTCTAACTCGGAGGAATCACCCGGAATTTCTCTTTGGGGTAGCAACAACCATCAGGGGCAGAGTTCGAGCCGTGGTATGCAGAGGAATCAAGGAGGGCCACGTAACTATCACCACAATATAGAAACAACAATGCCCCTCCTCCACCACCATCACCCAGCGCTGAGGAGATGTTCAAGCAGCTGATAGCTAGCCAAGCTCAATTGCAGGCTGACTATGTCAAATTGGCAGCCGAGGTCAAGAACCACCAGCTAGCTACTAAGGCGCTCGGAGTATCAATTTGGGCGCTTTGTCAGGAGCCCGTAACACCTGTGCCTAGAGGAGGACTTCCCAAATGCATTACTGTACTCCCAACCCCAAGTATATAAATGCTATGACCACAAGGAGTGGTTTGCAGTTGAAGGAGGTGGAACCCGAAAGACCACCTCAACAGTCGGGAGCAAGAGAAGGAGAGGGAGTGCACGATGAGAGGGGGAAGCACAAGGATGCCGAATCAAAGACTCTCCACCCCGTCTCTAACAACTAAAGCAAGCACAAGGAGGAGGCGTGTTTCAAGAAATTCATGGAGGTGCTAAACAGTACACAACAACTTACCTCTTGTTGATGTTTCTTTGGGTGTGGATAGCTCTGGTACGCTTAAGTATAGGTAAAGCACATCATAAATAAAAGCGGTGTTACCGAATATTACTTGTATTTTATTACAGGAGGCACTGATATAGAAACCGATTGCCCACAAAGCTCAAAGATCCTGGGAGCTTCACAATTCAAATAACAATCGGGCCAAGTATCCAAGCTCGCGGTTTGTGTGATTTGGGAGCGAGCATTAACTTGATGCCAACCTGGTATTCAAGCAGTTGGGGCTACGGAGTCCTAGACCTACAATAGTAATCTTGCAGCTCGCGGATCGTTCCTTGGCAAGACCAGATGGCATGGAGTGACGCTAGTGCAAGTCACGGCTCCCAATCTTCCCGGTAGATTTTTGTTGTGCTGGGATTGGAGCTGTACTTAAGTCCCATTTATTTTGGGACGGCCTTCTTGGCGACCTGAAAGCGCTAATAGATGTAGCTGCATGCCAGCTAACTATGCGAGCACACGACAAGGTGGAGGTGTTCGATGTGTACAAGGCCACCAAGCTCTCAAATGTATGAAGAACTCTCGGTTATTTAATGCTTGAGCAACCGAATGCTGCTCGTGGCTTTGAGTCTCGAGAGTTAATGGGAAAGCCCCCCGATAAAGGTAAGTTTGACAGGGTTGAGGATGTGTTTGAAAGAAAACGTCCGTCACCCTAGGGGCAGAATGGCTTAAACGCATTTGAAGCCGAGACGCATAAACTGTTGCACGGGAGGCAACCCGTGAATTGTTGTTTGTATAATTTTACATATAAAAAGAAAAAAAAGAGAAAATTAAAAATTATTTTTATTTTTATTTATTTTTATGTATGTGGTTGTAAATACAAAAATAAAATATTGTGTTCCTCAAACTTTGGAATTCTAATCGATTTCTTGTTGTAAGATATACTACAGGTTGATCGGAGGGAAATGCAAAGGAATGCAAAGGGAGAAAATGAGGTAAGAAAAATTTTTAAGTGGCAAAACAAAGTTGAGCTCGCGTGATGGCTCCGTTGTCACGGTGCAGGGCCTCGCAAGCATCTCTCCGTGACACGTTGAAGGCAAAAATCTGGAATGCACCCAGAATGCTCGCGGCTGAGCGGCCCCCGTGTCACGGAGGAGGCCCTACTCCGTGACACGTTGGAGTGTTAATCGCGCTGGTCACACTGGTCACGGGCGAATTCGCGCGAAAAATCCCACTTTTTAACCCCAAATCCCCTCATTTTTTCTCATTTTCTCACATCCACCGCGACAAACCCCCTAAAAAATCCCCTCCCCCTCAACGTGTCACGGCCCTAGGTGTATTATTTCGTCAAGTTTTCTTCGCTTCAATTTAAAGGTATGTTCATACCCTATCTTATTTTTGGTCGAATTCCTTTCGATTTTGAGCATGAGGTATGAATAAATCTTTAGCCTAAGTAGAAATTGAACTTGATTCATTCCAAGTACTGTTAATTTATGTTCGTAGTATCATTGTGATGGTATGAATTCATAAAAACATGGTGCTTGATCGAATTTGTGAGAAATTCTAGCTAGGGTTTGGAATTTGGAGCACAAAATGTAACTTGTAAATTTTGAATTCATGTGGTTATGCATATGTTATGAAAGGAGTTGGTTGTATTATTCAGATAATAGGCGAAAGAAACCGAATTTTGATTTTCGAGTGATAATGTATTATACAAGAAACGGGTAGATAGCAAAGGTTTGTTTAGTTACATGCGCTGTGTTTTTCTTTCTTTCTTTCGCTGTTGTCAAGTGTCGTATGAAATTGTGATCGTCAGCATTATTATGGAATTAGCCGTGCAAAGTCTCGAGTAGTGCAATGAGTTATACCGTATTTGAGGAATGCACAAGGCAATATTGTTTGTGTTGTTAGTTGTTCTAGTTTTTTTTTTGTTGTTGTAAATTAGAACAAATATGATCTTGCCAAAATGCAAAAATGAGGGCCGAAGACTAAGTGTGGGGTGGTCGAGCCAAACCCAACCTTAGTCGCAGCCTAATTTTAATTCGACTAACATTGGGACTGCCTGCTTTATTTGATGTGGATAATGGCAAGCAAAGTAGACAGAAGGGTAAGGGCGCATCAACATCAGGCGCCGGAAGGAATCGGCTGAGACTGGGAGCAGAAGTCCCAGCAGCACCAGTGCAGCTCCACGCGCGCCGCCGCCAATATGGAACGAGATGGGTGAACGAGGAAGGGAAGAAGTGGTACATAAAACACAAGGAGAACAAATACTTCCCGTAGGAGCACATTGCACTGCGACCTGCTGGCAATGTGAATTTCCCAAGATGCAGGCAATTCGCATTGACGCCGCCGGCTGCGCTTCATTTTTTGACGAGCCCAAGGAGTGCAATCTGCACTTAATTCGGGAGTTCTATGCCAACCGGAACTCCGACGCTCAGAGTCACACCATCAAGATATAGCGTATTGTCACACTTCGAGCCCCTCACCACCTCAATGATACTAGGCGCAAAACACGGATGCCCACGTACTCCGTGCCTGAATATCACTCCACCCTATGCGGATATCGACGCACACGTGTGGGAGCCCTGGGCCACGCGCACGCCGGAGCAGCCAAGGAGAGGGCCACTATCGCACATTGCCCTATTCACGCATGAACAGCCGTGATCTCGGCTAAAATCGTTTGCTCCGTTTGATTCCGGGGTGCACATCTGACGTGACCAGATCGTATGCCTAGTGTATGCCCCGATGAAAGGCCGAGATTAATGTCGGGGCGGTGATCATCCGCCATGAAGAGGGCCCGGTGCATCAAGGGCCGTGTACCTGCCCGGCGGGCTGTCACTACGTTCCCGAGGGGCCTTGAGGTCTAGGAAGAGGCCCTAGACTACATCCCGCGTGGCGGAGCTGCGTGCCATAGATGTTATTAAAGACTAAGGCACTGACACCACTCACGGCCGCCACATTAGTCGAAATGACATGCCTGATGACCAAGACATGGCCCGCATGTTCGGGATGCGTATGCTCCAGCTACGCATAGGCGGGAGACCTAAAGAACGGAGGACGAGGTTGTGGCAGCTCGACTTAGATTACCCTTGGCGAAAACGCCAGGGCACTATGTCGGAAAGCCCACTTTGTGGAGCCTCGTGGATGATGATGTCCCCACCGACGAGAGACACCGCGCGAGGATTCCGATGTTGAGTCGGAGGAGATGATGGTGGAGACTCGTATATGGGGATGAGGCTGAAGACCCGACGAAGAAGTGGTATACTTTGATTGATCAGGTGGAGTTTCACAAACCCACCTTCGTTTGTAATTATATGAACACCGGGGACAAAGTGTTCGATTTTAAGTGTGGGGTGGGAGTAGTTAGGTGGTGCTGAATTTTGTCTTGTCTACAAAATCGCATGCTCCGTTGTTCGTTGTCGAGCACGAGCTAATATGACCTTGTTTTTATATGTATGTTCGCTTTGTAAATATTTTTGTTGTGAAGCTGTGTGTGCTATGAATGTTGTTAGCCATTGTGTAAATAGTTTTTATCGAAATTATCGATATTTTTAAACCCACTTTTTCCAGAATCATTTTTACTTTTGGGTTTCTCGGAGTTTGTTTTTGGTTCTTTTGCCGAGAAAAGTCCCATTGAACTGAAGTCGTGAATAGTGACCGTTCCCTAAGATGGATGGATGACGGCACCGCCTTAAGGGAAATGTAGACGATAGGAGTAGTTATTTTAAATTTTTGGTGTGTTGGTCAGATCACATGCATGTTGCTACACTATGGCTATGACATCTTGGCTGCGTGTTGTACATAATATTTATACCGCAAAGATGATCTGTAGAAAGCATGCAAATTTTTATACATATGTGAGACACTTATGCCATAGAACTCGATTCGGTGTGATTGAGGCTTAATGTTGAATTCTTGTAATTAGCCGATTAAAGAGTCTGTGAAGTCATCTCAAGTTGAGCATGTGCAGCGAGTGTACAGTGAGGTTTCTGATTATTCCATGCTATTGTGGAGTGTCTAGAACTTGCCTGTTGTGTACGAAACGAAATGAAGGAAGTGGGAGTAAGAAAGAATGATGGTATGCTTTCTTTGCTTAACCAAAGTTTTTCTTGTTTTCCTTTCCTCCAACTTTGAAGATTAAATCCTAGTTAGCCCTTTGAGCCTTTAGCCTTTATAATTTTTCTTCTTTTGTCGAAAAGGGTGTGAACCAAGTAACCCCTTTCTTTTCATGGTCCGTAACCAAATCCGAAGCTCTATGCTCAAGAAAATATATAAAATTTTCCCATAGTGTCAGGGAGTGAAATGAAAAGAAAAGAAAGGGAGAGAAAAAAAAAAGAAGAAAAGTGATGAAAGAAAAGAAAAGAGTCATAGAGGCATTGCGCATCTAAAGGAAATAAAGTTGTATAACTTGTCTTTGTGTTTAGTCCGTGTGTTAAAGAAATGGGTGACAAAATAAAGATGGACTTCAAGAAAAGGAGGAAGAAAAAATTTGTCCAAAGTGTGATGGGATGTATTGGAAAAAAAGCGTTTAAGGATGCTAGTTGCTAATATTGGTTAGTCCAAATATATACTAGTTCCATAGCTGACATTACAACCCCTAAAGTCCTACGTGATCTTATATTACACATCCTTATATTAGTGGAGTAATACACTAGAGGCAAGCCTATGGGTCATAAGACGATGCATGTGAATTTTTGGGAGAGAGAGAGCGAGTGTGTGTACATGCCCCCGCATGAAATGATTCAGTTCGTTTGATCTAAAAGAGGGGGAAATTTCTGTGAAGTGAGGGCGCATGCTTGACGAAAGAATGAATTCGTGTCGGATATCTTGGTCAGCTAATTTGCATGAGTTTGCCAATATCGTGAGTCGATTCTTGAGCTAGGAGGTCTTGATTTATTAAGTGTCATTGTAATGATGATACTATGCATGTTTTCTTGATGATTTGTTGTGAACATAATCGGTATAACCGTAGCTCGGATTGTCGAGCCAAAGTAGCCATGATGGGATATCAATTTCATGAGGTGTATGAGTATTGTTCGAGGACGAACAAGATTTTAAGTGTGGGGTAGAGGAGTGCATATTTATATGCCAAATTGATACTCAAATGTATAGCTTTTGCCTTGATTGTCCAACAATGTGTGTACATTCTCATGTAAATTATGCGGAAGTGTGATTTTATACTAACCAACATGATTAGCGTTGTTTTGCAGGAAAACACACTTTTTATGGAGTTGAATGACATGTTGGGAGAAATCGGAGATGAACTCGGGAACGAGCAAGGAAGGTGGAGTACAAAGAATTCAAGGGCTCCGCGATGGAGCCGTGACACGCCGCCATCGCGGATGCAACTGTCTCGGGAGTTACAAATTCAAGAAATTCCAGTGAGGGTCCGTGATCAAGCCGTGGCATGTTGGAATTAATTTCCCTGCACTTGACATTCCAAAGGAGGGTCCGCGATTGCACCGTGGCACGCTGGGCATGCTCCGCGTTGCATGCCGTGCCACGTTGGGAGCAATTACCCGGGCGGCCAATTTCTAGAAAGCCTCATAAAGCGAAATCTCGTGTCACAGCGGCAGTGCTCCGCGATGCACTCCGTGACACGTTGCTTGTTATTCCGGGAAAAATTATCCCTAGTATAAATAGAACACTTAGGTTCATTTTTAATTATTTTCGACTTGGTGGAGCAAGAACGTGGGTTACAGATGCTGTGAGGACGAAAATTCCTTAGGTTTTCTCTATCCCTTTCTTCTTTCTTGCAATTGTTTGCATGATTTCCATTCATTTAATGATGTTCAATCCATAAATGAGTGGCTAAATCCCTTTCTTGCCGAGGTTATGAACTATTGTATTGAAATGTAATTGTTGATTATCTCGTTATTTCATCTTTTTCTTCTATGGTTGTTCTATTTAATTCTTGTTCTTACTACTTAATATCCGGCCACGTGTTAATGTGTAAATCCAAAAGTCCGGTTTCACCCGAGAGGGCAAGAACTGGAAAGTTGTGAATTAATAGGATATGATCTGTTCTTTGTTTGGGAAAATTGGGAATTGGATTTACCTCGTGGATAGAAATATACCCGAAAGTCGATTAGGTCAAGTGTGGAATCTAGCTTTGTATGGCTAGAACATGAATTTCTTCTTATCACTAAAATGTAGGTGGAAGGTTCATGATTCTTAAGTTGGGTTAAATACGAGAGTTTTAATCTGAAGGCATAAGTTCCGACTAGCAACCGGAGAAAACATAAACCATGTATATCGATAATTGATTTCTTTACATGTTCGTTTTAGCCTCAAAGATGCTCTCATTCATAGTTTAGACTCAATTGCATAAATATCTTTACTTTAGTATAAAAATAGTTTCCAAAATATAAAAACTCTTCTTTACACCGTTGTCTTCATTATTAGAGTTTTAGTAAAATAACACTTGAAAAGGTTTTACCCCGTAGTCCAGTCCCTGTGGGTTCGACATTCCGGTTCTTAAAAAGAGCCACTATATTACTTGCACGACCCGTACACTTGCGGGCTCATCAGTGATCAAGTTAGAACTCTTCAAGTCTTCCTTAAATCTTTCATTGGGCTTTCAAGGGTTGGTAAAATTAGATCTTCCCCAAGTATGTAGGGTTGTGAATGGGTGAATCCGTTCACACCCATGCCCAATTTATCTCTAAATCATGGAAATTCTTATGTTGATTCTATGGGGTTTTAACCCAAGGCATTGAAATTTCTAATTCTCTAAATGATTATGATCTAAATGAGTTTTTATGTTTGAATTATGAACCATGGGCAAGTTTTACGTTGTTTCCATTAAAATCATGCTTCAAGATTTATAAAATTTAAATGCCCATTTATGAGAAAGTTCATGAAAATTGAGATTTATGATGAATGTTCATGTATGATGAAATATAAATTTTGAAAATCATGTTTTCAAGTTACTCATGTTTATAATCATGTTTTCAAGTGAATCGAACATTTTCAAGCATGTTAAAGTATTGGGCAATGCACACATGTTCAAGTATGATTTATGATTTATGACATGGATTTCATGATTGATTGATTTATGATGTTGGTCGATTTATGGTCCCTTGATTCATTGCTAAACATGAATGTAAATGGGGATCAACGATGTTAATGTATATTTGGCCATGAATATCATGAATGATGTTTATGATTTACATGCGAACCTAATGTGCATGTTTTTGGGAGCAATGTCTAGCATCGAGTAGCACGGTGTTCAAAGATCTACGCCATAATTATGTGCCACCTTAGGTTCGTGTTGATACATTACAATGTTAATGGATCCCCTTTTTTGTGATATAACATACTGCGCGTCCTGGCCCGGCAAGCCCGGGATGGCTCTGCCCACTTGAGAGAGATATTTGGGGCATCATTTAAGGCTCTACCATGATGGTGTCGGTTATGATGAGTCCTCCCATTGTTTCACATGTTTTTATGCATTGTTATATTTATGTTACTTTGTCTCAAGTTATGATTTGTAAAGTTTTCTCTTATAACTATGATGATGAATGGTTTAGGAATGTTTTGAAAACCTTGAGTCTTATGTTATATTATGATATTTATGTTATGAGCATGTTGTCCTTCTCTTATGAACTTTTCTGTATTTAAAATATCCGTTTTACTTACCTTGCATACTCAGTACATTCCATGTACTGACCGCATACTCTATGTTGTATCATTTCATGATACAGGCTTCGATCTTCACACCCAGCACCATCATTAGCTCGTTCTCAGAGTTAGCATCCAGTTCATTGGTGAGTCTTCATCTCCCGAGGACCAGTTGATATCAGCTATCCTTTATGTTCGATTTTCCAGACTTGTTGGGTTTGTTGGGGGGTGTTGTCCCGTCAACCCATCAGATATGTTAGAGGCTTTCAGACTATGTATATTATTCAGATGTCATGTGTGAAGTGCATTTCATTTTCCATGTTATGTCATAATTATGCTTCCGCTATGTTATTATGTTTAGTATTACAATTATTTGATTGAGTGAGATGTATGCTAATGCCATGGTCAACTTAGAGTCTCTGGGGGCTCCTTGTCCAGTGTTGCGATCCAAGGCTACGTTCGGGTCGTGACAAACTTGGTATCAGAACAATAGGTTTGAAGTGTCCTAGGGTGTCTAAAAGACGCGTTAAGTAGATTCTTTTTCATGGGTGTGAAGCATGCCACATTTATGAAGAAGAGGCTACGAGACATTTAGGAAATGTTCCCTTCTTTCATGATCTATGTCGTGCACTGAAATGTCTCCCTATCCTTCTAACTCATACTATTCAAGATTGCAGAATTGTGGCTCCCCGCAGAGTTAACGGTAGGAGGAATGGGAATGGAAATGGCCGAGGATGGCAATGGAGATGGGCACCAACAAGCCCCACCAGTCCAGGAGCACCATGCCCCGGAGTCGGTTGCCCATGCTGAATTCCGGGCAGCCATTCAGATGCTAGAGCAGGCCTTAACCGCTCAGGCCAGCCAGTAGGCGGTGGTGCATGTTCCACAAAATGGAAATGCAGCGGTAGTTCGGGCTAGAGATTTCTTGAGGATGAACCTACTAGAGTTTCTTAGTTCTAAGGTGGATGAGGATCCACATGAGTTTATCGATGAGATGGTAAAGATCACCTAGATCATGGGGGTGAATGGAGTTGAGTTTGCTGATTTAGCCTCATACCAGTTGAAGGGGGCGCACACATCTAGTTTTGACAGTGGAAAGATAGTAGGGCCGCTGGGGAAGGCCCTATCACTTGGGAGGAGTTCCATGTTGCTTTCCTAGATCGGTTCTTCACTCGTGAGATGAGGGAGTGGAAGGCAGCCGAGTTCGTGAATCTTAAGCAGGGGTAGATGATGGTGCAGGAGTATTCCCTTGAGTTCGCTCGTCTATCAAAGTATGCCCCAGAGTTAGTGGTTGATCAGAGGGTGCGGGTGAGCAGGTTTGTTCATGGGGTGGCCGGCTATTTAGATAAGGATTGCAAGACTGCTATGCTCCATCAAGATATGGATTTACCTCAGATAGTATTATACGCCCAGTAGATGGAGGCAACGCATATGAGGGAGAGAGGCCAAAAGGTCCCGAACAGACAGCTATGGGTTCACTCAGCAGAGATCCGACGGTGGTCACCGCCCTCATATTCAGCAAAAGGTCACTAGCCCTAGCACCATCATCAACTAGTGTTCCTTCCAAACCTACGTGTGATCAGAGGAGTAGGGCCTCAGGTTCGAGGGACCAGAGGGGCATGCAGGTAAAGCGCACCTTCCCGGCCTGTGGGAAGTGTGGCAAGAGTCATGCTGGGGAGTGCTTGCTTGGCTCAGATATCTGTTATGGGTGTGGTAGATCCATCCATATGCGCTGAGCATGTCCATTTTCTGGATAGGATGATGATAGAGGTCGTCAACAAACTACCAAGCCAGCAGCAACTCCAGCATGCTCAGCTCTGCAGGGGGCATCCACTAGTGGGGGTGGCGGACAGCGCAAAAATAGAGTCTATGCCCTCACCTCGCGTTAGGAGCAGGAGACTTCACCGGATGTGGTTACTGGTATGTTATGAGTGTTTCACCTTGATGCTTATGCTTTGTTAGATCCAGGGGCTACCTTGTCC
>JACEIK010003657.1:20231-30836 GCA_018107945.1 Datura stramonium | reverse complement strand
TTTATCTCCCTGTGGTCAGTTGAGCCGGTCGTGTGAGGCCGTGCAGTTTGTTATAGCTGTTTAGTATTTATGTTTTATGTTGGCCGTGTGGGGCCATAGTGTGATAGTAGTGGTGACCTTGTCGGTCACGTAGCCTTTCAGCATTCTTTTGTTGAGTTTCAGATGACTAGACAGCATGGTGGCCTTGTCGGCCCGCTTAGGTTCCTTATTATGGGTATGTTTCTGGTTAGCTATTTCTGGCACAGGTGGCTATAGGCCCAGTCGGCCGTAGGCTGTGTTTACAGCCGTTATATAGCCCTTTGTTTCCAGGAACCTGAGATAGAGCTAACCAGGCACCAGATGTGCCTAGGCCCACCAATTAGCAGTCCAGGTCCTACTAGGGCACCAGGTGCCAGTCATACCCCCTAAGGCGGGGCGTGACACAGGGTCTCTTATGTGTTTAAGATTTTGGTGATTTGAGGAACCGGATGTTGCACGAGGCTCATGGATCCAGGTATTCAATTAATCCAGGTGCCACAAAGATGTACCATGACTTACGGGAAGTCTATTGGTGGAATGGAATGAAGAGGGATATAGCAGAATTTGTGGCTAAGTGTCCAAACTGTCAGCAAGTGAAAGTCGAGCATCAGAGACCGAGAGGTGTGCTCTAAGATATTAGCATTCCTACTTGGAATTGGGAAGAAATCAATATGGACTTTATCACAGGGTGCCTCGCACTCGTCACAAGTATGACTCCATTTGGGTTGTTGTAGACAGGTTAACCAAAGCTTCTCATTTTCTACCGATCAAAACCATGAATTCGATAGAGGATTATGCCAAACTATACATCCAGGAGCTAGTTCGGTTACATGGAGTGCCTTTATCCATCATATCAGACAGAGGTACCTAATTTACATCTCAATTTTGGAGGCCGTTTCAAAAAGAACTGGGTACTCAAGTTAAGCTTAGCACAACATTTCACCCGCAAAAGGATGGTCAAGAGGAGTGGAAAATTCGGACTCTCAAAGACATGTTGAGAGCATGCATAATTGACTTCAAAGATAGTTGGGATGATCATTTGCCTCTTATTGAGTTTGCATACAATAACAGCTACCACTCTAGTATTTAGATGGCTCCATTTGAGGCTCTCTATGGGCGAAGATGTAGATTGTCTATTGGTTGGTTCAAAGTTGGTGAAGCTGCGATGATAGGACCAGATTCAGTCCATGAGGCCATGGAGAAAGTTCAGCTTATACGGGACAGGATGAAAAAAGCACAAAGTTGCCAAAAGTCCTATGCCGATGTGAGAAGGAGAGAACTTGAGTTCGAAGTGGGTGATCGAGTATTTCTAAAGGTGTCTCCCATGAAGGGAGTGATGAGGTTTTGAAAGAAAGGAAAACTCAGTCCTTGTTATGTTGGCCCATACCGGATTGTGAAGCGGGTTGGTAAGGTGGCATATGAATTGGAGTTGCCTTCAGAATTAGCTTTTGTGCATCCATTTTTCCATGTATCGCTCTTGAAGAAGTGTTTAGGTGATCCATCTCTAGTTGTGTCGGTGTGAAAGACAGCCTTAGTTATGAGGAAGTTCTGGTGGAAATACTGGATCGTCAGGTTCGAAGGCTAAGGAACAAGGAAGTAGCTTCAGTCAAGATTTTATGGAGGAATCAGCGCATTGAGGAAGCTACATGGGGAGCCAAAGCTGACAAATGGCTAGATACCTATATTTATTCTCTGCCGGCTCAGTTCCGGCTTGAGGTATTAGTTTGGCCCCAGTACTCTAATTATTTTTCATGTTCAGTTCATGTGCCCCAGTTTCTTTCATATATATAGATGTATGTATGATTCATGAGTTCGGTTCAGCCATATAGTTTGAATTGGGGTTAGTCATTTCGTCAGTTTTCAGCTTGTATGATCAATATTTGAGTACGATGATTGCTTTCTCTATTTTATGTGTGTTTCTCACATTCGAGGATGAATATTCCCAAGGGGGTGATATTGTAATACCCCGGAAGTGCCTACGACTAGACCCAAAAATTTAAAATGTAAGTTGGCAGAAGTCTGGAAAATTATCACATAATGGGTCATGTAACGGACCGTTGGTGGAACCAACGGTCCGTAGGAGGTGTCCGTGGTTAGATGCAGAAGGGACGAAGTGGGAAGTAACAGATCAAGGAACGACTCGTGGGTCGATGACATGATTCGTTGTTGGTGGTCATGGTGAGACTGATCCATAATCCAGGAGGAAGTAATGGGTCATAGGATGACTTGTTGTGAGCAGCAACGGATCGTGGTGAGAAATCATGGGAAGGAGTAGGAAAATCTCCAGTCAAGGTGACGGATGAAAACCATGACTTATAGGAAGTAGGCATGAGTCGTGGTGCAGCTCGTGGGAAGGCCTAGGAGTAGGTCCACATGGGAAGTAACGGGAGGATTCAATGGACCGTACCTCGTTGTAACGACTCGTCCTGTCGAGTCATGGGATTGAATATGAGAAGTTAAGAATGGGCAGGAGATGTAACAAACAGACACTACGACTCGTGGTATCAAGGCACGACCGTTGGATCGATTGTTGTCATTGACAGTGCAGAATTTTTAGGAAATTCATTAATGGTATTTTCATTATTCCTAAGTCCTAGGGTCCTAAACTACGTCGTTTAAGGCTCGAAATGCAGTGTTATATGAGGGAAAAATCTATCCTAAGTTTATTCACATCCATGCATGCATATTGAAGAGGTTTATGTGATGATCAAATTAGAGCCCTTCAAGTTTTCCTTCAATCTTTCATTGGGCTTTCAAGGGTTGGTAAAATCATATCTTCCCTAGGTATGTAGGGTTATGTATGGGTGAATCCTTTCACACCCATGTCCAATCTCTCTCTAAATCATGGAAATTCTTATGTTGATTCTATGGGGTTTTAATCCAATGCATTGAAATTTATAATTCTCTACATGGGTGTGATCTAAATGTGTTTTTATGTTTGAATTATGAATCATGGGCAAGTTTTACGTTGTTTCCATTAAAATCATGTTTCAAGTTTTATAAAATTTAAATGCCCATTTATGAGAAAGTTCATGAAAATTGATATTTATGATGAATGTTCATGTATGATGAGATATTAATGATGAAAAACATGTTTTCAAGTTACTTATGTTTATAATCATGTTTTCAAATGAATCGAGCATTTTCAAGCATGTTAAAGTATTGGACAATGCCCACATGTTCAAGTATGATTTATGATTTATGATTTATGACATGTATTTCATGATTGATCGATTTATGATGTTGGCCGATTTATGGGCCTTTGATTCATGGCTAAACATGTATGTAGATGGGGATCAACGATGTTAATATTTATTTGATCATGAATCTCACAAATGATGCTTATGATTTACATACGAGTCTAATGTGCATGTTTTGGGGAGCAGTCTCTAGCACCGAGTAGCCAGGCATTCAAAGGAATACGCCGGTGTCTCATAACTACATGCCACCGTATGTTCATGTTGATACATTACAATGTTAATGGATCCCCTCTTTCGTGATATCACATACTGCACATCCCTGGCCTGGCAAGCCCTAGATGGCTCTTCCCACTTGAGCAAGATAGTTAGGGCATCATGTAAGGCTCTACCATGATGGTGTCGGTTATGACGAGTCCTCCCATTATTCTGCATGTTTTTATGCATTGTTATGTTTATGTTACTTTGTCTCAAGTTATGATTTATAAAGTTTTCTCTTATTACTATTATTTCGAATGGTATACGAATGTTTTGAAAACCTTGAGCTTTATGTTATATTACGATATTTATGTTATGAGCATGTTGTCCTTCTCATATGAACTTTTATATATTTAAAATGTCTGTTTTGCTTACCTTGCATACTCGGTACATTCCATGTATTGAGCACATACTCTATGTTGTATCATTTCATGATACAGACTCTGATCTTCAGACCTAGCATCGTCATTAGCTTGTTCTCGGAGTTAGCATCCAAATCATTGGTGAGTCCTCATCTTCGAGGACCAATTGATATCAGTTATCATTTATGTTCCATTTTCCAAACTTGTCAGGTTAGTTGGGGGTGTTGTCCCATCAGCCCATCAGATATGTTAGAGGATTTCACACTGTGTAGTATTCAGCTATCATGTATGAAGTGTGCTTTATTTTCCATGTTATGTCATGATTATGCTTCCACTCTGTGATTATGTTGAGTATTCCGCTTATTTGATTGAGTTAGATGTATGTTCATTCCATGGGTCGACTTGGAGTCTATCGGGGTTTCTTGTCCCGTGTTGCGATCCGGGGCTACGTTTGGGTCATGACACAAATTTCATGCTGGATGATTTTGCCCTCCTGAAGGCGGCCTCACTTGTGAGTCACCAACGTTCCGTCGGCGCTCATCCACAGAACGTCGCTACATCGCAGGTGAAGGGCAGTGACTCTAGGTCTGGCCGGCGTTGGCACCGGCAGTTCACAGGTGCTGACCCGCGTTCTGCCGATGCACCTTTCATTCTTTTCCAATTTTCTCTTGCCTTTCAGCCTGCATTTTGCTGGGTCCATCCGGTGGAGCGTCGGTCCCATCCGGTAATGCTTCAGTCCTCTTCTTTAGTTCCATGCTTTTTTTCAAGTTCTTGCTTTCTCTCCTTAAATTAAATACCTACAAAAACTAAAGAGAAAAAGCATAAAATCTTCTTAAATGACTTGAAACTAAGCAAAAGCTCATGTTTAAATTCCTAATAAGTTAATAAAATACCAACTCATCAAACCCCAAAACTTGAACCATTGCTTGTCCTCATGCAATGCAATTCTTTACAGCTAAACTATAGGAATAAGCATGTCATTCTACATGTGATTATGCACAAGGGACCACTATGAACTAGACAATCCAAAGATCACTCACCAGCATAAAAGAAAATAGGAGACTCAACACTTTATGCAAATGCTTCAACAGATGACCACAATCACTTGGCATGATTCACATTTGATTCCTTCATTCAAAATAAGGGGCATTGTTGGTCACGGAAGTGTAGCATCTTAAGTCATTACAAATTCACATTCAAAGTTTGCCTTCAAGCTCACTACAATCTTGTCTCAATCATATCTTTTGGCACGTGAAAGCATGTTCCCCAAGGAGGTGATGCTACTCACAACAAGAGAGAATCCCATTTAGTTATCAAGCAATTCACACTCAAGGGATTATAGAATGAAATAAATACGCTCACTCTCACAAAAAAATTCTCATGCATATAACTTGACCCATAGGCTTGTCTTTCGTATAACTCGCCACTAATGTAGAGTTTCTACACTTAAAATAAATTAGGACTTGGGGGTCATGATGTAGGCTAGGGGTAAGGGTAGGATGACTTTTAAGTTCTAGTGACTAGAACCTCCCTAATGCCTTTTTTGTGAATCTCAGTGCATATTCTCTTTTCTTTTAAGATTACCCTCACCTTATCTCTCCTTGAACAACATTTTCACTTATGAAACAAGAGCCCTCCTTATCTCTCCTTTGTAAGAACTTTTCATCTTGTTTGAGCAAGACGCAACACCTTTCTATACTTCAATTCTTTTCACCCAAACAATTCTTCATTCATGTAATAATGTGGTGCTACCTTATATTGAAGTATACATCATTTTTTCTATTTTCCTTTTTTTGCAGCCCTCAAACTTAGGTTTTTGCCTCATCTTTCCCTTTTCTATTCGCACACTTTTGGGACTTCGAGCATTATTTTTGCTTTTCTTCTCACAACTAGCACTAGGGAGGATGGGTGCCAAAGAGGAATTATGAAAGGAGTATTGGGCTTGTAATGTGGTTTTCAAGAAAAAAGTTTAAAGGCTCAACATTGGGATAACAAGGATTCATGCTCAAGGAGATCATATGGGTAAAGTAGCTATCCAAAAAAAAGCCTAAAATCATCTTCCAAGTATAGCTGCATCTAGGATTTCGCCTTAAGTCACACTTAGGGAAAGTTCTAGACAATCATTCATGCAAGAGAATTAAACTAAAACCTTTCCCACAAAGCATCACCCTCCAAGGGGTTCACACCATTTTCATCACAACATCAAGAGTCATAAAACAAGATAACATGAGAATCAAGAAGACAAACAAAGAATGTATAACTTATGACAAAAGAGTACTCAACTTTCAAATTCAAATGCCCCTTTCTTTCTCAAAATTCATTTGTTTAACAGTCATGCCATTTAAGAAAAATTTTCTGGTGGTATCTCTCAGAAGCCATTACAATTATTGACTCAAATGAACTTAAACTCAGTTTTTCCCTTAAGAAAGTTGTCTGTCAATCCATCATTGGGAAATACCACCTAATTCGACAAAAAAGACAAGAAAAGAAAATCTCTCCTCGAGAAAGAACTGTGGTATGAAGAAAACCCTTGGAGTTTATTCACTAACTACTTTAAACAAAAGGCAATAATCTAAACATGGGTCAACGACATTTTGCAATCGAACACAGACCCAATAAATGACACTAACAATTTTAATAACAATTTTTCTTTTCATTCATTTTTCCTTCATCACATGCCCCACAAGGGCAACAACCAACCAACCACAGCATCACACAAACAAAATCAAATCCTCCCTACAAAGGAATTCCACCACAATTAAAAACTACAAATCCTCTAGAATATCAGAAATTCAGCCCGGCAAGGGCAGCACAAACATTAACAACAAGTCTGATAAGGGCGCAACCAATAAATAACAACTACAAGACAGAGAAAGAGAGCTTGACCCACCACCAAATATAACAATACATTGTCCCCATTGTATGCATGAAAAACGAAAAGGGTGGTGGGAACTCCCTGAAGTGGCTACTCCTCATCCTCATCATCAGCTTCTTCACATTATCAAAGTGGCCCAAATGTGGCTCCTCCTCCCCGCCCAAGCCCTCAAATAGATTATCGATGGGGCCTCGGGCTGTGGATGGGGAAGCCATGGCTGCATTAAGAGCACTCAAATCTAGTCTGCTAGTGGTGCTCGTTCCCGCCATTCCCGCACTTCAGCCTGAAAATATGTTAAGGCCCTCCATGACATCTGCTTAGGAGAAGAGTTTGGTTAGGATTTCAAAAACATTCTTTAACTCCCCCTTCATAGTTCTGGCGATAAGGCTCGGGAGATTTTGGGCTAGCTTTTGCAGCTAGCTCTCATGAGAAGCAGTCATTTCAACCAGCTTTTGTATGCCGCTTGGGCGAAAGGATGTGGGGAGAGGTGAAGGCCCTTGAAATGATGCTTCCCCTTATGCGTGACCCGATGTCTCGAGGTGTGGCATATTAAGGTCGGGAGATACAGGGTTTTCTTCTATGTCATAGGAGGTGGAGCCTTTGGGAGCCTCAAAAGCCTGCAACCTTTTTCTCTTCACATTGGGTGGCTCAGCATCCCTTTTCCTTTCCACATTTATCACACCGGTGATGGAGCTAAGAGACTTGTCAAGAAAGAGTGGCACCCCTGCATCGAGGCATAGTTGATAGATAAGCACCACATATGGCATTGATGTTCCCTATTTCCTGGCCTTTTTTTCATTTGGTTGGCCATGATCTCCCCGAAGTTGATGGGCACCCCTGTCATGATACAGGCGAAGAGGATAACAGCCTCCAAGTTCACTCTTCGATTATTCTTTGATGGCATGATTCGACCACACACAAACTCTAGCCATAGTTTTGCCTTAAACTTGAGGTCATCCCTCAAAATCTCCACCCATAGAGGCCCACAGTGGATGACCACTGGCAATGATTAGAGCTATCCGGCTGAATTGATTTTTTTTGTTGGCCACTCTTTCGGTGTACTCAGTTTCTGGGTCAATATCATCAGTCCAAAATAATGCATTGATGGAATCTGGGATGATATCAACTTCCACACTCCTAATCCATACTGAAGGAAGGCAAGGAAATACATCAACTTTCCCCTTGTACTTTATAGCCTCTTATTGTGCCTTGTATGAAGCATAAAACTCAGGCACCAAGTTGATGTAGTACTCCGGCAGAGGCTCAGCAAATACATTCCACTAATGCTGGTTGAATTGGGCAATGATGTTGGGGAAGTCATTTCTCATCCCCACCAGATCAAATCTTTTCTCCGTTATGATTGATATACCTTCGCAAATGGCATAGTGTGCTTTCATGTCGGGCACAAAAAATATGATTGCCTCCCTAGTATTGGTGGGGGTTGGCTTTGACTTCACCTTCCCTTTTCTCTTACTTTTTGAAGTGGAAGGATCATTGCCCTTGTTTAACTGCCTGGATGAAGTCATAATTCTGAAAAGCCATGTTAGTGTCGCAATAAAACAACATTTCTTTTTGTATTTTTAATAATAGAAAAGAAAACTCAACAACTATCCTAAGCTAAGAAAAGAAATTATAACAATTGGATGACCAACAATTTGCAGGACCTAAATCAAGTATTGGTGGTACCAGTGAGAGACCGGCAAAACGCAGGTGGGGACCCACGAATCACTGCTAAGCCGTTGGTGCTTTACAGAAGACTGGGTGAAAGATTATCCATCCAGCACCATACCAGAATTTCTCTAGTCTTGACTCACGAAGCACCGGTGAAATGCAGGTCTGGGAAGTGGCCTGAAGCCCTGCACCCAGACCTTTGTTTCCATCTGTGTTTCGTCGGGCCTCACTAGCGATTCACTGACGGATGCTATTCAGTGAATTTCACCCTCAAACTCAGTTAAACCGAAATCCTTTACCTTCATGACTCACTCACTTCACATTACGATTTTATTCACTCAAGCAACACAACAAAAAATAAAAATGACAATTTTCCCTTAAGAACGACGTTACCAGATCTATCATCGGGCAAATTGTGCCTCTTAGCACATGGGACTACTCAGACTTCACCCCCAACTATTATATACAACACACACTTCACATTATACTTTCAACCAAAATGAACACTCACAGCAACAATATGCAATTAATATTCAACCCCCAACGTACCCACAGAATGAGAAATATTCAACAATGAAAAAGCACAAAAATAGGTAATGGGGAACATGAATATTGAAAATATCAAATGCATCATAATTCACATTCTCAACATTTAGAAAAATTAAAGAACTGTAAGAGCTCATGAACACATACCAATTTTAGAATTGAGAAGAAGTGGAGAAATTAAAGCTTTGTGCTTGATCAACAATGGTGTTCCAAAAAGTGAAAGCTTATGATGCTAAGAGAGAGTCTGAGTGAGTAGAAGTGATAATAAGAGAATGAGAATGGAGGTTTATATAGGTTGAAGAGAGGGACTGTGATTGAGAAGTGAAAAGGTGGGTGTTAATGGTAGGTTTTAATGGAGGGAAGTTGGGAAGCTGAAAAAGGGTTGTGGTTAGGTGAAAAGGGTTGTGGTTAGGTGAAAAGGTGGAGAGAAAGAGTATTGGAAAGATAAAAAGAGTGTTTTGACTGATTTGGATAATTTTTAAAGTATTACAGGTCGGGTTAGTCAATGGATCAATCAAGATACAAAAATACACTTTCTTACCTACACCCGACCCAGACCTACGATCGTCGGTGAGTACCGGTGTTTTGCTGGTTAAAGCACCGGTGACTTCTTGAATGCCCAGTTCACTATTTGGTAACTGCAATCAAACCGGCATTTCGAGGATCTTCACCTGTGTTTTGCCGATGATTCGCAGCTTACCCTTTTGGTTTCAACTTTCCTCTATGTATGCTAGTTCACACCTACGCCAGTTCATTATTTTGCGAGATAATTTCAGTGTTTCATCGTTGAGACGCCGGCTCCCTCCTCTTTTTATCCACTTCTGCTTCTCTTGTGCAACAGGGCGGCGACTCTCCCTTGAGCACCGACGTTTTGCTGGTCTAGCTCAGTGGCTGCCCTATTTTTCTTCTCCTTGTTTCTCATCCAATCATCCTACAAAAACAAAATCAACAAAGCATCAAAATATAAAATAATTGGGTTGCCTCCCAAGAAGCGCTTTATTTAACATCGTGGCATGGCAGATACTTCCTCAACTTTCAGTTTCTCGGGGGGTCATCCTCCGAATCAGCCTTATCAACACAAAGTTTATCCTGTGCTACCTCATCATTCAAAAGCTCTATCACCCTGCACTCATCTGAGGGCTCAGTGGTTTGACGAATCTTAAAGATGACTTCCTCACCTCCCATTCGAAATTTCAGATCACCAAGCTCCATATCTACCAAAGCTCTGACTGTGGCAAGCAATGGTCCCCCCAAGATGATAGGTACTTCAACATCCATATCACAATCAAGCACGACAAAGTCAACTGGAAGGATGAACTTGCCGACCCGAACCAAGACGTCCTCCAACATTCCGACCAATTTCTTTATGGATCGATCTGCCATCAATAGCCTCATTGAGGTGGGTTTGGGACTCCCCGACCCCAGCTTCTTGAAAATAATGAGAGGCATTAGATTTATGCTTGCCCATGATCACATAACGCCTTTTTGAACATGCACAACCCAATGATATATGGGATAGTAAAGGCTCCTGGATCCTCTCTTTTGGGAGCGAGATTGCTTGTCATCATAACACTGTAGTGGTGTGTTACTTCCCCTACACCAGTATCAACGATCTTCTTTTTCTTCAATAAAATCTTTCATAAATTTGACATAAACCGACATTTAGAGGTAATACTTG
>JACEIK010003656.1:118532-148288 GCA_018107945.1 Datura stramonium | reverse complement strand
CTAGGGCCTTCTTGTCCTAAGCATTCTTTCTTGATTGCCTTTTGCGTGCCATTGTACCTGTGGAGGAAAAATTAGTACATATGATATAAGAGGATGGAAGCAAAATAGATTATCTATAATATCTACTATGATTCATCAATACGAGTCATACCCAGGTGGTACGAATCGTATTATGAGTCATGATATCTACATTCACAGGTAAGACTTCTTGGTACGAGCTGTACCAAGATGGTATGATTCGTTTTGAGGGACATAGCATTAAATTCAAAGAAATGTGACTTTCGAATGTTTTGGTATGACTCATTATTATGACCCATGATAGGATCTGATGAGTCGTACCATGTTCCTTAGATTCTGAATGTGACCCTTGCTGGTTCTCTTGTATGATCACTTGGTATGACTCATGATGTGATACCATGGTTCGTACCATGTTTCGTACCTTAATCTTCAGAGTAGGTGTTCATGGGATAGTCCCAACGAATCATCCTATGAGTCGTAGTGAGATATCACGAGTCGTAGGATAACTCATGAAGCATGTCTTCCCTCTGTGCATTAACAATTATGCAAGAAATCAAATTTTATACTCAAACTTCATCACCCATTACTTCTTAAAAACACATAAATTCACTACCCACAAGCACAGAAATCCAAAGAGCATCTTTATTCCACTAACCCATCATAAATCATCACAACTACTGACCATGTTCTTCCACTTCATTTTCATGCGTAGAGGATACAAAGTTCATTTTTCAGCTACTACATAGCAAGAAAAGATGAGGAAAATTTTGACTTACTTGCCATGTTCTTGAACAATTCCTTATTTCTTTGGGTTTAAGAGTGGGAATTCGATTCAATAATGCAATTTCATTGCAAATCTTGTTCTCAAATAAAGTGGGAGCGAGATACAGGTGAGTGGAGAGTGAGAAGAGGAAATCCTGGGATCATGTAGTGATTTTAGGATCGGATTTTGTGTTTTAAATAGGTTCTGGGAAGATTTAAAAAATTTGGGTCGCGTTGGGTCGACTGGGTTATTTCATTTACGTAGCCCGTCATGACTCGAACCATGAGTCAGAGGTCATACCTACGATTCTTCCCTTCCTTTCGTAACTAAGATTCAAATACTTACTTGGGAACCTACGAATACATGGTATGATTTTTACCAAGGTCGCACAACTCGTACCATGACTCGTGGTTATAGTTTCTACTATTTGACACTTAAGATAGTTCATCACGATAGTGTGCACTACGACTCATACCATGTAGGTATGATTTGTAATGACCAATCCTAGTGTGAACTTTTGAGTCTTGTTCAGCCATGTTCCTAATTATGGATGGTCTACGAGTCGTATCACCATCATACGATTCATACTGAGGGTTATAGTCCAGACCTGTATTTCAATTTTTATCGTTTAGTCCCTCTTTCACCTGCACACTGCAACACACATTAGTTAAGATACTTAGGTTGCCTCCCAATAAGAACCTGATTTAATGTCGCGGCACAACACAGGTAGTTTGGTTACTCAGGTTTCACCAAACCACCTCATGGGTTGCCTCTCATGCAGCGCCTAATTTAACATTGCAACACAATAAAGGTCTCTTGACAACTCAGAATTCGTCAAGAAACTTTGATTCAACATCAATAACTAAGGCTACTTTGAATTCTTTGGTTGCTTCACTAACCTGCAGAGGTTGAAAATGACCTCTTCTTTATTTAGCCTAAACTTCAACTGTCCGGCTTCAACGTCCACTAAGGCTCACCCAGTTGTAAGGAATGGTCACTTCAGATGATGGGGACCTAAAAATCCACCTCGCAATCTAAAATCACGAAGTCAGCCGGAAAGATGAACTTGTCCCCCTTCACTAGAACATCATGAAGGATACCCATTGACTTCTCGACTGTGCAATCCACCATCAATAGATGTATAATCATTGATGTGGGACCTACCAAGCCCAATTGCTTTAACACAGCTAGCAACATCAGATTGATGCTAGCTCCTAGATCACACAGTGCCTTAGCAAACTCAAAATCCACGATAGAGCATGTGATGGTGAAGGCACCTAGTTCTTTCTTTTTCTGTGCAAGGACTCGTGAGGCTATTACACTACAGTGGTGCAAATTTCCAACTGGTTTATATCTCATGGATCATTTCCTAGTCACCAGGTCCTTACTGAACTTTGCCTACCCAGGAATCTGCTTAAATGCCTCAACCAGAGGGATATCACTGATAATTGCTTCAGCATGATAGGAATTTCTGAAATTTCCCATCATCCACCTTCTTCTTCATTCTTTGAGGAAAAGGTGGAGGCAGTTGAGGGATGGGCCTAAAATTTTATGAGGCCTCTTTCACCTTTCCTTTGTCAGCACCAAGCTCTTCTGCATCAACTATAGTCTTGGTCAAAGTTGCACTACCTTCAGCTACCTGTTCAGCAATCTTAGGATCCTCATCTAAATCAACTACCTTCGATTCTCCCATCTCAACTACAATCAGCATGGGTGGATCAACTATGGTTTTACCATACTAGTAGTTACAGTTATGCAATGACTATCATTCTTTGGATTTTGAACTATGTTACTAGGGAGTGTACCCTTCTGCCTCTGGTTCAGGGATGCGAACATCTATCCCATTTCCTACTCAATCTTTTAAACCGATGTGGCGTGTGACTCAACTTTCTGGTTCATGCCAGATATATCTCCTCGAATGTCCTTCAAGTGACCATCAGATGATTTGCCTTTTTTAGTAGTTCAGCCATCATGCTCTCCAACTTTGAGGTTCCAGCATCACCCTTACGATACTTTGGAGGAACATATAGGCTAGTGTGATCATTTAGGTATCTATCATTTTTCCTCCAATCACCTTCCCGATCTCGTCCTCTGCTTCTATCCATATATAACTCCATTTAGTTGTCCCTGTATTTGTTCTAACCTTGATTTCTGGAGCCTTGGCACCAAGTGTCTTGACCAGACCCTTGGGCATTAGCCCAAAAATTGGCCACTTGGTTATCCAAAAAGTTTGCTTCCTCAAAATTAGAGTGCTCAAACCGAGGCTCTTGACCCTGAGCTCCCACTGCATTCACCTTCTGAGATTCAGATCCCATGATATGCTTCCTGAGAAGGTTAATAGATGTTCTCATGTGAGCTAACTCCTGGTCACATTCCTCTTCTTTCATGCGGTGCTCCGTAGGCATCCCAATAGCATATGTACCTGCAACTGTCTCAGCTTCTCTATTATACTAGGCTCTGTTAGTTTTGGTCACTCAGTCCATATGGTTGATGCTTCCTCTCATGAGTGGCTCATCAATGCTCCACCTTCTACTAAATATTCCACGGCCTTATTTGTTGTTGTTTAGATATCTGTAAAATATTTCCAGCAATCTCTCATTGGGAATTCTGCGATTCGGCCACTTAGTAACCTTTTTCTTGAGCCATAGCAATGTCTCGTGAAGTGCCTTCGTCTTAAGCTGTCGAAAGTTATAGATCTCATTTTTGAGATACATCATCTTAGAAGGTGGGAAGAACCTTTCAAGAAGGAATGTTTCAGTTCTCTCTGGTTGGTGATGGAGTCATTTGGAAAATTTTACAACTATAGAGTAGCCTCACCCACTAGAGAGAACGGAAAGAGCCTCAGCCTGATGGCATCCTGGCTCGCTCCTGGCAACCTGTACATCTTGCAAATACCCAGAAAATTCATCAATGGAGATTTGCATCATCAACAACATTAACACTAAAACTCCCTTCATGTTAAGAAGCTAAATAATTATGCTAGTGATATCAAATTTTTCCCTAGTATGCAGAGATGGGGTTACAATAGCTCCTGTTGACCCGGCTTCATCAATATCCGAATCCTCATCATCATCAAAGTAAGAAGCATATCTATGGAACTGGTATGGTTCACGACTTTTGTTGCCCCTTCTATTATGACCAGCATTATCAACCTCCTCCTGGGAAACATCTACCTCTTGAATAGCAGCTTGTCGAGCTAACTCGGCCTGGCGGACCTCATTAGCTCGATGAGCTTCAGCCGCTAATCTAGCTTCCATCTATTCAAGGGTCTCCATACTAGCCATTCTTATTATTGTCCTTTTGAGTTCTTGGTCAATTGGCACGAGGGGGTTTCCACTATTTCGAGTACTTAGCATTCACCAAGAGCTAACCTATGTGAAACAAAAACAAAAGAAAAAATAAATGAGGAAATAAAGACTAAAAGTTAAATAAAAGAAATTAATATAATCCTAAGTCGTACTCCCATGAAATTGCGCCATTTTTAATAATGCTCAAATTACACCTCATAACAAGTATAACGCGGTCGTTGTCAATAAAGAACCCAACTAAGGTTGGAGTCAATCCCAGATGGAATATGGTCAAGATATCCACTAATGCTATTATTAATACTTTTAGTTCAATTATTTCCTAAAGGGGTGTTTTTAAGAGAAATAATCAAGTAACAGTATTGTGAAAAGGTGTTGTAAACAAAGATATGCAATTAACTAAGGAAGCGTTCCCTATGGATTTTTAACTAGGTCGGTTTATTACACTTGTGATCTATTCCAATATTTATCCTACATAATTGACAAACTATGTTCGTTCAAATGGCTGATTCACGCCTATTAGATGACTATACACAATCACCGGGTAAGGCCTCATGAGCGCTTTCAACTAATCTTTATCAATAAATTCAAATTAACTTTCCTACGACCGCTGATAATGTCCAAAATACACTCCTCTTTTATGAAAGAGCGTAAACGGTCATTGTATCAAAATAACTATCCCGACGAATGTCTGGGTCGAATCCTACAGAAAATTGAGTCGATAATTCAAGAGTTATAAACTAATTCAAACTAGAATGCATAATTGTTCAACATTTGAAAAGTAAATTTGGGGGAAATAACTATATAATTCTATACTAATACTAATTGGGGGAAATTCCAATTGATGCAATCATAAATGATATGGCTAGAGGCATTTTATAGATGATATCTCAACTAAATCAGAAATTTCTTCAATGCCTTAGACCCATAATTAGCATAAATAGCATTGGAGAATTCATATTCTCTTGTTTTTCAACCATAAGAATGTTTATGCCTTGGGTTCTTTCAAACTCCAAAGCCAATTCAAGTAATCAACCACCAAGCTTGAGGAAGGACTAGCTATTTCTAGCTTTGGCCTTTACTGGAGTTGAAAATGTGGGTTTTAACTCACACTCAAACACTCCACTTCCTCACTATTATCTTCTCACCCAATTCTCACCTTTCTCTCTCAAGAAAAAGCAAGAAAAGTAAAGCATAATTCATGTTTGAAAACCATCGATTTTGGCAATTATAACTTGGGAGAAGATAATAGATCTATAATTTCAATAAGAATCCAAGAGAAATTTATCAAAACCCAATGAAATTAATAAACACACCATCAATACACCTCTAGCTAGCAAATTATCTAAGCATATTTAAAGATAGAGAGAAGATACCAAGAGGATTCCCCTCACATTCATCACATTAGCTTCACAAATTTGCTTCACAAGCTCTTACTACAATGGTGGAATTCTCCCAAAATGGGTTAAATAAAAAGAAGAAGAAAAGTTCTACCTAACTCTACAAATCTATGGTGAAAAGATGTGTGGAAGATGAGTGAATGGATGGTGTATTTGTTGAATGAATTGTTCAATGAATGGTTAGTATACAATAAAAGCTATGTAAATATCTGTACTTTCTTGTGTACAACTTTTTCCAAATTTCCTTGTAGCTTTTAGATGCTTTGGAGACCTTTTTAGACCTTTTTATCCTTCATTAGGTCTCTCCATGAAGAACCGGCATTTAGCCGGTGTCAATCCGCAAAGCACCAAACTGTAGTCGGTTGAAAACAATGTCCTGGCAGGGGGAACCGGCAGTTCAATAGGTGTTTAGCCGATGCCATTCCTCGAACAGCTGGTTGAATAGCCGGTCTGGGCGGTAGCTTCTGTGTTTCGCCCGTGTTTCGCCCTTACGGATCCGCATTTAGCCGATTTAAAGCATGTCTTTGCACCTCTTCTTGAGCTCAAATCTTTTATTATCTTTGGTTCCTCTCCTTCATATGCTAACTCATAAAATTTCATCTCAAACTTCATGTGTTTTGCTTGATTTCATACTTTCTCTACTCCCATGAAGTACCTACAAAGAATTCAAGATAAAGGGCATAAAATCCATATAAACAACTTGAAAACTAGGGAAAAACTCATGCTTAGGAGCCTAATGAGTTGGTAAATTTCTAACTCATCAAACCCCCAAACTTGAACAATTGCTTGTCCTCAAGTAATGCAATTCTTTACAATTGAGAAAATGAACAACATGCTATATATGAGTTTTTACATAAAGGATCAATCAAGATGTTATTTCACAAGAGGATATTGCTAAAGCTTGGAGCACTACAGTAGTTGTACACGAAATCATCAAGCCTCAAGATAAACCAAACATTATACACCAATTCAAAAGAAACAAAAGACTCAAACCATGTTGCACAAGCTTCACTAGGTAACCACAATCATTAAACATATCTTGCATCAATTTATTTCATTCAAACAAGGGACATAGTTCCTCAAAACAAGTTCAAAGAGCATCTCAAGTCATTGACAATTCACATTCAAAGCTTGCCTTAAGTTCGCTACCCGCTTTCCTTAATCATACCTCTCTTTTGAAAACAATTTTAAGCATGTACTCCAAAGAAATGATGTCCCTCAAAAGAAGAGAGAATCCCATACACATTTTTTAGAATTTCACACAGTGGGATTATAAGATAAGACAAATGCGCTCACTCTCACAAAAAAATTCAAGTGCATACAAATTGACCCATAGGCTTGCCCTTCATGTATCTCGCCACTAATGTAGTGTTGCTACACTCCAATTCAATTAGGACTTGTGGGTCATAATGAAGGCTAGGGGTAAGGGTAGGATAATTTTTTAGCTTTTGGTGACTAAAGCCTCCCTAATGCCTTTAAAAACACTTGTAACCACCCATCATCTTACTGAGATCACTCCACCGTATTTCTCCTTGTTCATTATCTTCATCATTTGTGTAACACGTGCCGCCCTTATAATGTCGGTGAATTTCACATCTAGCCTTATATATGCAAGAGATAGCACCTTTTTCTATTGTTTCTCTTTTGATGATTCGAGGTCTTTCAACCCATCGATTCATTCATTTCATCACGATTTTGGTGCTACCTCACATTGAAGCTCTCATTTTCCCCTTCTCTTGCAAACCTCCAAACTTAGGCTTTTGCCTCATCTCACATTTATTTCCTTATATCTCCCCATTTTATGGGTTCAAGCCCCATTTTTTCGTTATTTTATCACTAGAAATTAGGGATGATGGGTGCCAAAGAGATGGATAAAAGAAATGGTCATTAGGCTTGTAATGTGGTTTCCAAAGAAAGGGTCCAAGGCTCAAACATTGGCTATCAAAGATTAAAGTTCACGGCAGTCATTTTGGGTGAAGTGACTAACAAAAGAGGGCCTAAGATCATGTTCTGAGTGCAGCCACACCTATCATTTCTCCTTGAATCACACTTAGGAAAAGTTTTATAAAATCATGCATACACACGAATTAAGCAAAAAACCTCACCACACAAGTCATCACAATCCAAGAAGTTCGCACACTTCCTTCATCACATTAAGAGGATGACTTTTAACAAGCTAGTTATTAATCAACAAGCCAAGCAAGAAATATATAATTCATGACAAGAGAGTGCTCATTTTCACATTAAAATACCCCTCTTTTCTTTTCAAAATTCATGCACGATGCCAAGCAAGAAATGTTGGTGGTACCTCATCAAACAAGTGCATAAAAGACTCTACAAGACTTTAGACTTGATATTTTCCCATAAGAAAGTCGCCTCTCAATCTATCATCGGGAAGTGTCAACTCGGTTCGATAACATAAAGAAAATACAAATAAACCACTCCTTGGGAAAGAACTGTAGTATAAAAAACCCCTTGGAGTTTACTCAAATACTACTATCTAAAAGGTGATACTGCTAATAAGTACTGACGATTTACCCTTAAGAATGATGTCACCCAATCTATCATAGGGCCATATCGTGCATCACTTAACAAGTGAGTTACTCAAACTTCATCCCCTAACAAAAACAATGCATTGTCCTCGATGCCTAAGTTTAAACAAAATGAGGAAAGAATGGGTGAGAGAACTCCCTGATACGATGGAGGCATCCATTTTTCATGCATTTTCCATGCTCTCCTTTTTCTTTTTCTTCCTGTTTGCCATGATCCACACATGTTCCATCCCTGTAAAATCAAAGACAACACAAATTTAAAGTAAAACAAAAAATAAGTAAAAAGTAAAAGCACTTGGGTTGCCTCCCAAGAAGCGCCTTAGTTCACGTCGTGGCTCAATGACTTCAACTTCACCACTTTCCTCTCCACTTTAAGAATTTGAATCGCGCCCCTAGCTTCTTATCCATTCTTCTACTCCGCTTGAGGGGTGCTGGTGTAAGCATCAAGGGACCAAGCAATGGATGTTGCATCTTGTGTTACTTGGCCCTTAAAGGAGGGAGGTGCTTCGGCCCTATTGGTATGGCATACTCTAAGATGAAGCCACCTTGATCTTACTCCTCAACTACCTCCATTGACTAGGTCTCCTCAGTCTCCACTTTTTCAACCATGTCCAATGTTAAAAAATAATAAGAGGGCAGTGTAAGTCGCTCCCCCTACAAGCATGCTTCTTGCTTGACATCCTCCTTTTCAAGTGCGCTAGAGTCCTTGAGTATGATTTGTTGGATGTCATTTAGAGACTCTAGTGTTACTTCTTCAACCTTGGTATCTTGCATTTTTACAATGTTGGTTGGTTGGCACACCTCTATGACTTTTTCAACACGCACCTTGACTCCTTTATTATCATTTTGATCTTCCTCCCATGATTCAAGTTGAACTATGCCCCATTTTTCACTTCTTCTTATTATGCTCCTCAATGTCTCCTCCACTTCTTCTTTTATAGATCTACCGCTTTCTTCTTGAGGAGTTAATGATTCCATGGACATGGAGGGATTGACATTCTTTTTTGCATTAGACTCCCGCTCCAAAAAGTCTTGGAGCATGGCTTCTATGCATCCACATGTATTTCTCCTTCCTTCACTTTCCATGGATTCATTCCTTTCAAGCTTGGGAGAACAACTTCTATCATAACCATTATAGAGACAAGTGAACCCATTTGGGCATCCATCCCAATGCCTTCCATGACTACTACATAATGTGCATCCACACCCATCATAGGAAGGAGAAGGTGCACTCATCTCCCTTCTAGGGTCACATTTGCAATCTTGCCAATAGTGTGGTCCTCCACTATAGGGACATGGGTCATCATAATAAGGGTTACAACCAACAAAACTCCTTTCATTCCATGATGCCATCATACAACTACAAACAATAAAAAAAACAAAAATGCAAAACTAGTTCGAATCAATAATAACTGTAGTTTTATCACAACTCAATTCCCCGTCAACGACACTATTTTTAATAACATCCAAAATATACTCCTCTTTTACGAAAGAGCATAAATGGTCGTTGTATCAAAATAAGTATCCCGATGGATTTTGGGGTCCAATTCCACAGAGAATTGAGTTGATAATTCAAGAGTTATAAACTAATTTAATCTATAACACATAATTGTTCAACATTTGAAAAGTAAAATTGGGTGAAAATTAAAGGTAAATAACTATATAATTCTAAACTAATACTAATTGGGGGGAATTCCAATTGAATCAATCACAAATGATATGGCTAGGGGCATTTATAGATGAGATCTCAACTAAATCAGGAATTTCTTTAATGTCTTAGACCCATAATTAGCATAGATAGCATTGGATAATTCACATTCTCTTATTTTTCAATCATAAGAATGTTTATTCCTTGGGTTCTTTCAAACCCCAAAGCCAATTCAAGTAATCAACCACACAAGCTTAGCTATTCGAGCCTTGACCTTTAATGGAGTGAAAATGTGAGTTTTAACTATCTCTAGCTTAATCCCGCACACAAATACTCCACTTTCTCACTATTATCTTCTCAGGCAATTCTCAGCTTTCTCTCTTAAGCAAAAGCAAGAAAAGTAAAGAACAATTCATGTTTTCAAACCATCAATTTTGGCAATTATAACTTGGGAGAAGATAATAGATCTATAATTTTAATAAGAATCCAACAGAAATTTATCAAAACCCAATGAAATTAACAAATCCACCATGAATATACCTCTAGCTAGAAAATTAGTCAAGCATATTTAAGTATAGAGAGAAGATACCACGAGGATTCCCCTCACATTCATCACATTAGTTTCAAAAATTTTCTTCACAAGCTCTAACAACAATGGTGGAATTCCCCCAAAATAGGTTAAAGAAAAAGAAGAAAAGTTCTACCTAACTCTAAAAATCTATGGTGAAAAGATGTGTGGAAGATGGTGAATGGTTGGTGAATTTGTTGAATGAATTGTTCAATGAATGGTTGGTGTACAATAAAAGCTATGAAAATATATGTACTTTCTTTTGTACAACTTTCCCCAAATGACCTTGAGGCTTTTAGATGCTTTGGAGACCTTTTTATACCTTTTTACCCTTCATTAGACGGCCTCTCATGTGAAGAACCGGCGTTTAGCGGGTGCCAATCCGCGGAGCACCAAACTGTAGCCAGTTGAAAACAATGTCCTGGCAGGGGGAACCAGCGGATCAATGGGCGTTTAGTGGATGCCATTCCATGAACAACCGTTTGATTAGCCGGTCTGGGCAGTAGCTTTGGCGTTTCGCCCGCGTTTTGCACTTCCAGATCCGCATTTAGCCGATTTAAGCTTGTCTTTGCACCTCTTCTTAAGCTCAAATCATCCATTATCTTTGGCTCTTCTCCTTCCTATTCTAACTCATCAAATTTCATCTCAAACTTTACGTGTTTGCCTCAATTTCATGCTTTCTCCACTCCCATGAAGTACCTATAAAGAATTCAAGAGAAAGGGCATAAAATCCACATAAACGACTGGAAAAATAGGCAAAAACTCATTCTTAGGAGCCTAATGAGTTAGTAAATTTCCAACTCATCAACTGCAGCTCAAGTTATTCAATGAAACTTAATTTCAAGGATTTGTTGTTATTCCCTTTTCCTAATCTCTACTTCTATAGGTTCAAGCAAGAAGAAAATATGGGCTAATCCTAACTTTGCGCATCATTAAGAAACAATTAACATGAAGAGAAGAAAAATACAAGCATCTGTATTGGTCTAGAATCATGTTGTGCTAACCATAAATTTGTTATTTCACCATGGTTCCCACAACCCTAGTTGTGGAGGTTTTAGCTACTCATAATTGCAAGCAAGTAATCAAAAATCATCGAAGAAATCATAATAAACAAATTACAATATTGAAGGAATAAAACCCATGAATCAATCGCACAATAAACTTTGAAAATCAGAACACAATGATGAAATTGTCTCAAGGTCTTTGTGTATCTTGTTCTCCAAGTAGCTTTGGGAAACTCAAAAATGCAGACACAAGGAAAAATTGTTGGATTTTCTAAAGAAAAATAAAAGGAAAGTATTTATACAATTAATCAAATCCTTTCCTAAATTAACAGGAATTCTGATGTCGGGATGTCCTACGAATCGTAGCATGGTGCTACGAGTCGTGGCTACTGATTGTAGTATGGAATGCAATATCTGGATCTCTTAGGTACGAATGGATGGTAGGACTCGTGATGTTTCACCATGAGTAGTAGGTGGCAGTCATGGTTTGAACTTCTGAATTTCAACCTTTCTTATTCTCTGGTCGTACTGTGACCTATAGCAAGCCATTTTCTGCATTTTTTCCCTTCTTTTCCAAACTCCAACTTCCAGACCTGATTTCTCTCAAAACAAAGTAAAGGAACCTCATATCCATATAAAAACACCAAAGTCCAAGCATTTTTCCTATAATCTAAGTGCCAGAAGTGTCGTAAAACCACAGTACATCAGACTTCTTCACCTGATTTATTCCTTTATGAGCAGTCTGCAGAGAGTCCTATATTTCCTTTTCACTAGTTCATGAAGAAACTCGATTATATTCATCGGGACCAATTCCACACACCAAAATTTTCTTTACCTTTGCATTGATCTCAATAGTTGGTTTTTCCTCCTTCGTGTACTCCAATATTTCTTTTGGTATTTGAGTTTTTCCATATTTTTTCAGTTTCATATGTATGGTAGGTTTGTCCAAGATGATATTTCACAGGTTGTGATCTTCACCTATGAGGTAATCCAACATGCAATTTTTCCACCATCAGTAGTAGTGGCCATTGAACAAGGGTGGTCTTATGGTTGATTGTCCCTTCTGAGTTGTTAGTGACGCAGTCGTAATTGAATTTTCAAGGTGTAAGACTTTATTAAAAAACTCAGCTCTGATACCAATTGAAATCACCACCTGCTAGCTATGATTCGGAACTAGGTTCAGTTAAATCACAAGTGCATAATAACAAGAGTAAAGAACACACAGTAATTATATGAAAAAAATCCTTGCTCAAGAGAGTAACAAAAACACGACCTATCGAATAGGATTTTTATTTAAACCCACAAGCAGGTTTTAGATTACAACTCTGTAATCTAAGGAACTAACTCTAGTACCTTAAGAATCACTAATTACCTGTAACTAGTGATGCATTTCTCAAGTCACACTCTGAGTTAGAAACTCATAAAAACTCTTAACAATGGACAATATAAAAAAACACAAGAATTCTCTCTCTCTCTCTCTCTCTCAGATCTTGACAATTGCATAGAAAGCTTCAAGTCCTTTTCTTGCTATCAATCATCAGTGGTCTTCTACTGCCTAGTGAGATATAAATATCCTATCTACAAGAGTAGTCCAACTCCAAGTGTAATTCCTCATCCTTTTGGGACTCCTTGCCGTACTCTCCTTGCTTGATGTGTTTTAGGAGTGCAACACTTCACTGGCTTCCTGTCTTCCTTATCTTGATACACTTCCCATTGTCTTATCTACAAGTATATACTCCTTATTTAAGTAGGAATGGATTTCTGCCTCAACATGCCTGTACCTATATCAAACTCTCTGAGTTGAACATGGTTCACCTTCATGCACTGGTATTTCATTAGACCTGGTTCACTTTACCAACTTTTGCAAAAACTTTATCAATCATATTCAATAATCAAATAACTAAACAATAAATAGTACACACATATACAGTTCACTAACTATAGTCTAACTCAAAGTAACCATAACCTACCTGAGCACCAAAATAGTGTCAAGATAGTGGTAGGACTCTGTTTCCTAGCCTTGAATTCATGCCCCTTGAAGGATTCCACCAGGGAGGTTGGTGAAGCTTTCCCCTTCCCTAATCTCCTTCTTCTTTTCTTTGCCCCAAAATAACTTGGATAGTTTTCAGGTCATTCATAATGACAAAACCTTATTGCATTAGGATATGGGTTTTAAAAGTGGAAAAAAATGGAGTTCTAGTTCACGTATTCCGTTGCAGCAATGTGAGAACCACTGCAGTGGTCCTGTCATGGCGACTAGGTGGCCGCCGTACCGGTCCTATCACTGGGCCTACAAAAAAAATTTTATTCCACCCTTTCAAATAAAATCTAGTCATTACCTCTATCCAGACTAGCAAATAAACTGGACTGTACAACTTCTAGTTTTAGGATTATCATTGCCAAGTGTTAAAGCAATCTGAATGATCTTGGGCATATTTACATGCCCAAGTTCCATTATACATCTATTATTTAGTCGTGCTTGTCAAGTTAATTAAGCATAATCTCATGTAATTCTATATATATGTGTGCATGAACTAACCAAGGTGATTATCCCTTGCTTTTAGGTGAAAAATACTAAGGATGGGCTTAATATGATGATGCATGAGCAAGAAGGAAGTTCGGAATAAATTTCAAAGAACAAGCATTCAAGTGTCAGGAAGTAAGCTAGGGTTGTGTCCACCAACGTGCCACGCCGGCAAATGTGCATGCCAGCAAGCGTGTCACGCTGGCCAGGTGCCACGGTAAAGGTTTTGTCATGCCAGGAATATATCCGCGTGAAGATCTGGCAAGGCAATGTGCTTGAGCGATACAGCCATGCCACACCCTCCTGGCACCATGCCATGGCACATACAACTGCTGAGTTCCAGTGAGCCTTTGCGTTTTCTCCATGCCACAGAGACCATGCTGCACAACCAGCAGTGTGGCACAGAGGGAGTTCCTCCACGGAAAAATGTGCACATTATAAATAGGACACTTGGTTTATTTCATATGGTCATCACGGTTTTATTTTGAAAAATAGAGAGGAGTGAAGGAGAGATGAAGGAAACTGTACCTAGGGTTCAATTTCTTGTCTTTTTGCACTCTTGTTTTTCATGTATTCAAACACAATGTTGAATTCTTGTTCTATCATGAGTGGCTAAATCCCTTCTGCTAGGGCTGAAGACACATGACATGATTGTAATTGCTTAAATTCATAGTTGGTTCAAGTTTTCATTATTATTTGTCTTGTATTCTTGCTTTTTATCATTTTATTGCTTGATCACCATTAAAATGTATTTGTTAAGCTTATTCATACCTTGAAAAAGCAAAACCTAGGTTAGAACCAGGAATGCAAGAAGTAAGTTCAAGTCTTCAAGACTTGATTCACGATTAGAATAGAAATATACCTAATTCGCCTTGCTTGGTTAATAAACGGGAAGATAGTGAGACACTTGGGATTAAATTTTCACATCACTACTCATAGACGTAGTTGTGAAGTTAATTCTAAGTTAAAATGTTAGAGGTTAGAGAGTCCATAACCTAGGGCATTAACCCTGTAAATCACTCCACGTAGATAATTGCTTGTGACATAGGTTGTCACATCCCCACTCACCAACGTAGTTGTGAGGCTATGTCACTTTTTTTAGAAGTTTGAAAGACCATGAACATTTCATTTATCTTGTGAGACAATAAATGAAATCACATACTTGAACCAATACGAATGTAGCATTGCATGATTGTTTTCCCTTAACTCTAGATGCTTCTTAATGTTGTTTTTCGAATTATTTTGTGATTACACTTAGATTTAGAAACCAACAAACTTTAAATCTTGAAAACTAGCACTTTTGAACTTTAAAGTGATACTTGAACTTGTAATTCACTAAAAAGTCTAGTCCATGTGGGTTCGACATCCGGCTCTTAAAGAGTCGCTTTACTACTTGTAAGATCGTGTGCGCTTATGCATGTCTTGGGGCGCAACACTAACGGTCATTACATCAAATACCTATTAAAAATCCATTAATCCCCAAATGGTCTCATGAAACAGGCCTGGGCTTTTCAGTTTTTCTGGGTTAACTTGACACGGGGTCATAGTCTTGATGCTCCTAATCGATATTGTGGTCTCATTCATGTTGTTTCTAGGTCCTTAGACTGGTACCTACACTAGACCCTTATTTCGAGGTCCTATGACGCCAAAAGGAAAATCACCTGGTGCATGAATATTTTCCCCTTATACTATAGCTAGAAGAAATAACTACGTGCTTTACTCCTACTTGCTAGTTCTGTGCTGGTTCGAGCCACCTAGCCCTAAGCATCTTGAATTTCTCACTTGTGACTTACAACATTTACTAGGGGCCTATGCACCCCTAGATTCCACTCATTCTTATAGAACTCCATCTAACTGGTATATTAAATGTGGTTAACCCCTGGGGAATTCAAAACAATCACTATTTGAGGCCTGTCCGCTGTAGTGATTCTTGTTCCTCCGCAGCAGAATGAAAATCAGTTTAAAGGCCAGAACGACGATTTCTGTTTCATTCTTACCTTTTCATTCCAAATTTTTGGAAAATCTTCTCAACTCCTCAGCGGTCTTTGCTTTATTTTCTTAGGTAATCCTCATTCTCATGACTTTCTTGCCTCATTTACTATTAAATTATTGTAATATAATGCCTACTTGCACTATTTTCCGGTGGTTATTGGGGTATTGAGGGTAGGTTTCTTTTAGAACTATTAAACTAGATTCTCAAAGCATGATATTGGTATTTACGTCCCCAAGTATTCTATATCATTCTCTACATGTTCCTGGTTGCATCCATGTAATTATTACTTGAGTAATGATGGGGTCTAGGTAGGGTGATGGTTTGGCTTCTCCGAGCCTTTCGGGCTCAAATTCGGACTCTATATGGGTGAAAAATTGTTAGTAGGGCATGGATAAGTCTACCCCTTGCCTGATCTATGCCTAATTTGGAGAAAAATGGAGGTTGGAAACCCGACCTTCATTGTTGGGGTCGGAGGTCTGCTAGGGAAGACGGTGTCCACTGCAGTAGGTCCTTACCACTGTAATAGACTCATCATAGTGGTCCACCTTTGCTATAAAATACTCACTGTAGAGGATATAATTCTAGGACAGCGAACCTGCTACAGCGCTCACACCTTAGGAAGTGAGTTTTGTCCCCTATTTCCTATTTCCGATTCCGATTCTATCTCTTACTCGTTTGATCACTCTTCTAATGCACTCATTTTCTACTAGTTCTTTCTATCACTATGTCTAGTAGAAGTGGAAGCAGCAGCACTTTTGGCTATATTAGGTTCGCGAATGACCAGTGCTAGTTTCGGCATAGTGAGAAGGAAGTCAAGGGCCTGATACATAAGAGGGGCTTCATCATACAAGACGTGGTAGAGAAAGCATCAGAATTCTATGCCCATCTTCAAGAGATAAGGTGGGGTCCTCTGATCAAGGAGCCCTGCAAGACCAATGAGGCTTAGGTGAGGGAGTTCTATGCCAACCTCCCTATTGTGAACTTGAATCACCTAGACCTGGTCGCCTATGTTAGAGGGAGGCAAATCAATTTGAATGTCGCTTCCATTAATAAGGCTTTGGGTCTGCAAAATCCTTCAAAGGATGAAATGAGGCCTGAAACGTAGATGGAAACAGGAAGTGGCTAGTGGATACCTTGGTGGTAGAGGAGCACAGGCCCTCGTCTCATTGGGGCATCACCCGGACTAGTATTCAGGGTNGCACAGGCCCTCGTCTCATTGGGGCATCACCCGGACTAGTATTCAGGGTACCTACTTTACTATGGTGTCTTGGAGGTGGCTAAATTTGGTGTCCTGAAGGATTTTCCCATCTACCAATATCACCGACGTGACTTATGCCCAAGCCTTGATGGTGGCCTATATCCTGAGAGGTGTGCAGGTAAATATGGGGGCATAGATATTGGAGGAGTGGAGGTACTTCTCGTCCCTGAGTGTCACTGGCCTACTTTTTTCTTCTTTTATTACCCTACTTTACAAATGGGCCAAGGTGCACGGGGAGGCCAAGGACGTCATGGTAGCTTGTGATTTACCCTTTGATCTCATGAGGGTGAAGGATGCAGTGAGGAGGGGCAGGAAGAAGAGGAAGACTACTTCTGGCAACGGGGATGGTGGCACCAATACTTCTAGGCCTGTGGGTCCTTTGAGCAGATTGAGACAGAGATGGCAGCCATGCGGGAGCTATTAGGAGGCTTGCCCAGATCTCCTTCAAGTAGCAGCCCATCCAGCGCAGTTGTTGTGGATACAAAATGGGTGGAGGGAGCGATTTCCTCCTTGGCCTAGGCCCACTTGGAGCTCAGAGAGGACTTGGAGAGAGAGAAAAGGAATCGGCGCTCATGGAACAAGCTCTTCATCTGCATATGGAAGGGAATTAAGAAGATCCTAAAGACCTTTTTCCCTTGATCCAGGATGCCCTAGGTGACCAGAGAGGACCTACTAGAATTCTTCTTCCTCAGTCAGTTTGAGGATAAGGTGGACGATGACCTCAGTGGTGGCACCGACGAGGTCATGGTCGCAGTTCCTCCCTCCCCTACTCCCTTTTAGATATTTGATTGGGTTGCCCCCCTTTGGGGTATGTAAGACAATTCTCACTCATTTCCTTTTTTAATTATTGGATGTTTCTTCTTACTTTCCTTTGGTGTACAAATTCCCGTTTAGGGTTCACAGAAAGTGGCCATGTTTTTGGCCCCTTTTTATTTGTATCATATCGTTGTTTTTCTCGCATTTTCTATGCTTGATTTTATCATATTTGACATATTTGTTGTTTCCTCCAAAAATAGGGGATTTTGGATTCTGCCTACAAGCCATCCACACAGCAATCACCCTTTCACTGCAGCAAACACGCTGAGGTAGCCTCTTCCTCATTGTAGCGATACATGCTTCGCTACAGCGAAACTCACTAAGAAGAACACTTTTAGGGAGTTTTTGATCCCACCGGTCAATATAAGCCAATTCACTGTCACTAACCTTCACCCACCAATTTATCTATATTTCCCTACAGTTCACATCATCATATACCAATTGATTCGGTCGAGATACCAATTGGAATCCTCTAGATACCAATTGCGCTCACCCAGGGCAAAAAGCATGTCCGGACAACACAATAGGAAAGAATAAAGGGAAAGACTTCCTAAATGCCTCATAACTTCCTGAAGATTAGATGTGGATGTCTATACACTAATCTGCAAGAGTCTACTCGATATTGCTCTTATCTTGTAAGACCGGTAACCTAGACGCTCTGATATCATCTTGACACGACCCAAATGAGTGAGTCATGCGGGCACCTACATCGACTCTAGCTCGATAGGAGAACCCCTTCTTGAACAATGTATAAAATAAATTCAATACTCCTTAATTTTTACAAATCAAATTGTTTTTAAAATTACAATAAATTCTTTCCCAAAATCATGAATCCCCTAAGATCTAATCTAGACAGGTACAAGAGCTCTAAACATAATTCCAACAAATAAAAAGACACAGCTTCATCCATGGAGAAGTGTAAAAGTTGATGTTGAATACCCCACGTCAGTCATGAAACTTCAGACTTGTCACAACCTACACCCAAAAAAGTGTAGCAATGTAGTGTCAGTACAACACATGTACTGGTAGGAATCATTGACTGACTATAATTAGTTCATGCAACAACATAAGATTAATATGCAATTAATTATTCAGTTTTTAAACAACCACCTAAAAATTTATCTAGTCAATTTCTTAATCTTCATTTACCCCAGTTATTTAACAGAACACCCATATTTCTCTATCCAGCTCAGGAACAAAGGTTTGCCTGCACACTGTTTAGGCCTCGCTGTAGTAGTAACTTGACCGCTATCACGGTCTCGTTGTAGCGGGAATTCTACAGTTGCAGCGGTACTGCTGTAGCAGTAACTCAACTTTGCTGGCAACCTTAGTTCCTTCAATACCTCATCAATTACACAAGGTCTAACAACACACTGAACTGTAGCAATCTACACTCAATTAAATATATACTTCACCACTTTTCATCTTATCACAATTATTCATTTTATTTCCCTTTTTCACAAAATATTCTCATAGTTAGGATCAACCCAACAATATCACATAAATCACATTTACCTGATAATTTTGGAATATATTGTTTACTCATTCACAATAAATTTACCAGAACACTAACGCTTACAATATAAGTAAGACATAATTATGCAGTAGATCATATGCACATTGAACACATGGTAAATAAACCTGTCATCATTAATTTCATCTCATCCGATGTCTATACACATATCGGTGTCATACCTGGCACCGAACTCTATCACACAGTTGTATGTATATCATCACATACCTATACTAATCTCTATCACATAGCCGTATGTATATCATAACATACTTGTACTGATCTCGATCGTAATCATACCATTAGTATTGTGTCAGGCACACGCCTTTGTCACATCACTATACACGCTTACAAAATATCACTGTACACACATGCTAGAGGGTCTTATTTTTGTCCTACCAGTCATGAATTATAGGGGACTTTAAAAATTCATGTACTATACAGACGTGGTACTCGCTCCCACTTATCTGTTTGTCCGAATGCTCACCTCGGGCATGATCCACTCATATCATAACTGCTCGCCCAAATACTCCCCTCGAGCACAATCTACTAATCTCCAAGTATCAATATATAAATATATACCTCAATCAATCACACTTTCGCTCATCCGGATGCTCACCTCGGACACGAGCTTCTCATCTCTAGGTAAGGATGTATTACCCATTCGTTCTCAACATATATCATCGTGATCTCAATCAGTCACCACATAAGATGGATTATCAATCTACTTCGATTACCATCATTTCACTTGCAGTTCAGAGATAACATTCACATTTCGACCAATTTAGAAAAAATTCAACAACATGAACAAGTCACTGAAATATTAAACCCAATCATTCCCCTAAGACCAATTAATCATGTTTCTGATCCACATGATGCACGCCATTTTATATATAGACTAACTACTTATAACTGTACCCTCCAATATTTCTAATTAATTATCTATTAACCAAGTCTCTAATCATCTAACATAATAATGAACACACAAGGTAACCTTCGTGGTTCGTCGGTTCAACCTTTCCTACCCTTTCACTTAAAGATCAATCTATCCATAAACGGGTCCTTTCAATATTGATCAAATTATTGTTTGTAATAATCCCCATTCCATGCACCTACTCGAGCCCATCATCGTCCCTTTAACATATTCATTCATAAGAAAATTTCATTAATGCTCAATAATCATTTCAACCCAATCTAGATTTATTTACTCAATCCTGCCACTACAACTTCTCATAAATACCCGTTCTTTTCTTATTTCATATTTATTTTAAGCTAGTTAATTTATACTACCATCCTTACGTTTCCATTCATAATAATTAAGTTGCAAACTAAAGCTCATGTAATCTAGTTTTGATCACCTCACCCCTTCCTATTATTCGTACTATTATGACTATTCTCCCAAAATTATATCACCAAGATTTCACCACCAAGTTATTCAATCAAGAGCAACTACATGCACATGTCATCAAAACATGCTATCCAAAACATTACCTCGAGGGTGTTTTATTAATAACTTATGTGTTGTGAGTTTACAGCACTTTCGACGCTTAAAACTGAGAAAATAGCATGGACTAGGGTATGTTTATATGGATATGAGGCACTTCTTCTTTGATTTTAGGGAAAATAAGTGTTGGAGCATAAATGTGCAAAAGAAGCCTAAAAATGCAGAACATCAGCCAAAGTACAAATCTCAATACGATTCATACCTTGAATGTACGAGCCATACTAAGAACCGTGATGAAAGTCAAAAGGCTGAAGAAAGAGGAAGGAAATATACAACTCTCAGTACGAGTTGTACCAAGATGGTATGAGTCATAACTGGAGTCGTGGAATTGTTCAGAGAAAATTGCACAAAGGCAAACTCTTAGTATGGATGAAGTCGCGGATCATAACATCAACATACGAACCATACCATGAGCCATGGTGAACTTCAGAAAATTCTTCAACACCTAGTAGAACTTCAAACACAACAAATAGTATGAGACGTAGGAAGAAGGTACAATTGATACCACAACACTCGTGGAAAATTTTAGAAGATGTCAGAATTCTCAGGATCAGACCATGGAAGAATTGTACGACTCATAGGATTGAGGTACGAGTCGTACCAGTATGCCAACACTTAGCCAAATCTGCAGCAACCAAGGTCGTACGAGAAGCAAGTACGGCCCGTACAATCCTTCTATGGGTCGTAGGTCCAGTCGTGACACAGTCGGCATCAAATATGGAAAATTACTTGTTAGCATAGAAAAAGGTTTCTAACATCTTTATAAATAGCTTTTATGTTTTAGTTTAGTTAGAGAAGGACAAAATCGAAGTAGTAGATGTGTGAAGAACATTATTTGTGAATTTTTATCAAGTTTTGAGGAGCAATTCTTGGGATCAAATTCTTGATTTCCTACATTGTTCCTGAGATTGTTCTTTGATATTCAAATATGGTTTTCTTCCAATTGTTGTTGTAAGTATTTAATTATATGTTTGTCTATAAATGCAAATTGTAATCTTACAATCATGAGAGGCTAAAACTTCCACAACTAAGGGTTGTGGGAACCATGGTGGATTAACGAAATAAGGTTACACAAAAGTGATTCAAAACCAATGCTAAACGCTTGTATTGTATTCTCTTCATCCTTAAACATTTCTTAATAGTGTACAGCATTAGGACTTGCCCGAATTCCTTAATTTCTTGAACCTAGAGAGGTAGAGATTAGGAAAAGAGAATTGCAACAAAACCTTGGTCTTTATGATCATTGTAGTAACTTGAGTTGTGGTCGCAGGATAGTTAAATTTGGAACATATTGATAATAATTAGTTCGAATTAGCTCATGGACCGAGGTGATTGAGTATAGTCATCCAATAGGGATGAACTAGTCATTTGGATGAACTCTAGTTATAAGTTCTACAAGTAAGCATTGGGATTGATCACATGTGTATACCCGAAGTTGTTATGAACCCATGGGGAACACTTACCCTAGTTGTTTGCAAATCTTAATTTAAATCACAAATATAATCTTGTTTCAATATTGTTTTTTTAAATTCCCCCAAATATAATATTGTTTCAATATTGTTTTTTTAAATTCCCCCAATTTGGAGATAACTCACCAACAAGTTCAATTACCGGCATTAGTCTAGATCTTACCGTATTCTCTGTGAGTTCGACCCCAACCTCTTAGTTGGGTTCTTTTTTGACAACGACCACTTCATACTTTGTCAGGAAGTGTGAGTTTTTGAGCATTATCAAAAAGTGGCACCATTACCGGTGAATAGGGCTAAGATTAGATTAATTGCTTGTATTTGACTTTTGGTTGTTATTTCATGAATTACATTTTCTTTTCGTTTTTGGATATCCACAGGTTGTTGCTTGGTCAATGCCAAGTACTCATCGGAGTGGAAATCCCCTGATTCAGTTAGATATCAAACTCGAACAAATATGCAAAATATGGAAAACCAAGAGCAGAGAGATGCCCGTATTGCTGAAGATGCTAGGCAAGACGAGCTAGCTCAGCAAGCTGCACTTCAGGATGCAGAGGATGCTCTAGATAAGGTTGTTAATGTTGGTCGACCTAGAAGGGGCAACAGATGACGACACGGACATTGATGAGGTCGAGTTAGCCGGAGCCATCATACTACCACCACTGCCTACTAGGGAAAATTTTGATATCACTACCACCATGATCCAGTTATTGAACATGAAAGGGGTGTTTAGTGGTCATGCAGCTGACGATGCCAACCTGCAACTGATGAATTTAGTGGGAATATGAAAGGCATATAGGTTGCCCGGAGTGAGCCAGGATCCTATAAGGCTAAGACTCTTCCCCTTCTCTCTGTCTGGGGAGGCCATATTATGGTTATCGGAGTTTCCCAACGACTCCATTACCAACTGGAGGGAGCTCAAGCAAGATTTCTTAGAGAGATTCTTTCCACCCTCCAAGATGCTGCAGCTTAAGGATGAGATCTACAATTTCCGACAACTAAAGACTAAGGCACTTCATGAAACCTGGCTGAGGTTCAAGAAGAAGTTAACCAAGTGCCCGAACCACAAAATTCATGATGACAGTCTGTTGGAGATTTTCTATAAATACTTGAACAACAGTATAAAAGTAGTAGTAGACACAGTGGCGGGAGGAGCATTAACGAGCCACACCTGGGAGCAAGATGCCACAATTCTAGATAGAGTAACCAAGACAAATAGAGCATGGCACACCCGGGAAGTAGAAACAGCAGTTGGTACATATGTTGTTAGTTTGACTGCATACCAACAAAGGAAAGAAGAAGAACGTGACCAAGAATTGGCTCATATGTGCACATCGTTGGATTTTCTTACTAAGCACATCATGGGAGCTGGAGCCAGAAAGGTGAATGCAGTGGGGACACAGGGACAAGAGCAAGGGCTGGACCATTCAGATTTCAAGGAAAAGACAAACCTCTTGGACAACCAGGTGGCGGGTTGTCGAGCTAATGCCCAAGGGTCTGGACAAGACACTTGGCGCCAAGGATCTGGAAACCAAGGTCGGAACCAATATAGAGACAATTACATCCGAAATGGGTACAAATATAGAAGTCGAGGTCGTGAGCGCGAGGGAGATTAGAGAAGGAATAATGGTTACCGCAATGACCTAACTTGATTGTACGTGCCTCCTAATGCATGTGAGGGAGAGGCTAGACAGTCAAAGTTAGTGAGCATGATGCCTGAGATGCTAAAGAAGGTGAGATCCATATATGATCAGCTGAAATACATCCGTTTGATAGTTCAGGAAGAGGAGAATGCAGAGGCTCTAAAAAGGATGAGNGTGAGATCCATATATGATCAGCTGAAATACATCCGTAGTGATATATTGAGCATCGATTAGAGAGTGGAGTCACATACTACGACTACCAAGCAAATTGAACAGCAGCTAGGGCAACTATCAGCATCTATGAACCCTAGGCGAAAGGGTACACTACCTAGCAACACAGTCCAAAATCCAAAAAATGATGGTTGGGAGTAGAAAGACCACGGTTGACCCCCTTCTGCAGGTTGTAGTTGAAAGGAAGAAAGAAGCGTGATTGACGATGAAGAAGATGTTGCTGAGAAGGAGCATAATGAGGATGCTGAGTTGACTAAGGCTACAAATGTTGAAAACAGGCCTGAAGTTGATCAAGGAGAAAATAAAGGAGCTACACAAATTTATGAGGCTATTCCACGACCACCGCCAGCGTTCCCTCAAAGAATGAAGAAGAAGGCAGAGAATGGTAAGTTTATGAAATTCTTGTCAATGCTCAAATAGTTATCTGTAAACATACCATTGGTCGAGGCATTAGAACAGATGCTAGGATATGCCAAGTTTATGAAGGACCTTGTGACGAAGAAGAGGTCCACGAGCTATGAGCCCATCGATAATGTACATCATTGTAGTGTTATAGCCTCATGAGTCCTTTCCCAGAAGAAGGAAGATCCAGGTGCCTTTACTATTCCATGCACAATTGGCGATGTTGAGTTCGCAAGGGTACTCTGTGATTTGGGAGCAAGCACCAATCTAATGCCATTGGTTGTATTTAAGTAGCTGGGCTGGGGAGCCGCCACACCGACTACCATGAGGCTACTGATGGCCAACAGAATTGTGAAGAAGCCTATGGGGATCCTGTTCGATGTGCTTGTTAAAGTTGATAGATTTATATTCCCAGCGGACATCGTGATCCTTGATAGAGAGGTCGATTTTGAGGTCCTCATCATTTTGGGGGGAGACCATTCCTTGCCACTGGGAGAGCCTTAGTAGATGTGTAGGCTGGCCAATTGAAGTTTAGACTCAATAAAGAAGAGGTCACCTTCAATGGCTGTCGGTCAATGAAGCAACCGAAGGAGTACAGCATTGTCTCAGCAATAGAAGATGAATCCGAGTTCTTTGACAAAGACTGAGTAGTCAAGAGACTTGCGTCTTGCCACGACATTAAATCAGGCGCTTTTTGGAAGGCAACCAAGTGGTGGTTTGGTGAATTCTCAGTAACCGAACCACCTACGTCATGTCGCAATATTAAATCAATCGCTTCTTGGGGGCAACCCAAGTTAATTAACTTATGTGTGTTCAGTGTACAAGGGAAACAAAAACGGGTGGCAGAAAAATTGCTAAACAGGTTGGTGTTATAGGTCTCATTATGACTCGTAAGAGGGTTGCACGAGCCATAGCACGAGTTGTAGTGAGAATCGGAGATATATTTCGGTGCATTAGTTCAGGGTATGATTGGTCCTACAACTCGTAACCTCATTGTTGGCTATGAACTATGCAAGGCATGGACCACATTGAAAAGAAAGACCTACGAGTCATAGTACGAATCGTACCCCCATAGTACGAGTCATAAGATGTGCTCATAGGTCCACAGGTAAGTTTCTCAATCTCTCTGCTACGGGTCCAAGTAATGAGTCGTAGGACCTTTCTACGACTCATGGTACAAGTTGTGATGGGTCAAAAGTTTTAAAATTATCCGACTCAGTCCAGCTTTTTCAAAACTGCCCTATAACATATTTAAACCCAAAACCATTCGTCCCCTCCTCCCACGCTTTCAAAACCATGACCATAAACTCAAACCCGTAACTCAACTTCAAAAATCAATTAATCAATCTTGCTCAGATTACACCAAAAATCCCAATCACAACCCTAGTCTTGACTGACAGTTGAAGCATCAGCATTCAAGTAAGTGTATTTCTTTGGAATTGATAGATATAACGTATGTGCTTGATGAAAACTAGATAAACCTCTTGAGAGTCCTCTCAATGCTTGAAAAATTAAAAAAGGATAAGGACCAAGGATGTAAACAAGCTATGTGCGACTGGGTAGGGGCTTGAAATTGCAAAAATTGTGCATTGAATTATTAAAATTGAAGTTACGGGTCGTGATCTAAAAAAGGGAGGAATGGGTAGCTGTAAAACTTGTTAAATGCATGCCTGGACTTGGGGAATTCTGAGTACCCAACATTACAATGAAACCCCTTTCAAACTAAACCAAAAATAAGGCAGGGAAAGGCTTCACAAGCCTTCCTATGACTCATAGTTTCATACTACGGCTCGTAGGATTGCTCGTTGGGACTATCCCAAACCAAATATGAAATAATCATGAGGTACGAATCCTAATATGGCTCGTGGTTTAATTCTATGGGTCATACCTGACAGTCGTACCAAGAATCTGAAAAGGTTCAAGTCCACAAATGACAGTATGATCCTTCCTACAACTCATGGAATAGACTTACGGGTCGTGCCATGAGTCGTGAAAAAATACAAACTAATTGTCTTAAAGATACATCCTCATACGACTAGTGGTATGGACCATACCTTCACGGTAAGAGTCATACCTCATAGGCGTAACATTGACCTGAGATAGTACGGGTCTCAGTATGAATTGTACCTCCAAGGTACGACCCGAACTGTTAACCCGTGATAAATTTCAAAGGAATTTGTTTCTTGATTTCTTTTTCTCAAATATGGAATTCTAACCTTTTTCTCCACAAGTATAATGATGATGAAGCGTAAAGAATCAAAGGCAACTGCTTGGAGGACATTTCTTGATGAGACCTCCGAATCCGATCAACCTGGAAACTCCCCTAGTGGTTCATTAGAGGAATACAGGGTTGATACATTGGATACCAATGGGACCCGAACCACTAGGGAGAAGGCCAAAGCCCAGGTTGTGGCGGCCGCTACCACATATGTCGATGCTCCCCAGTCTTAGGAGGGAGCGGAGGAAAGAGCTCAAGAGTTGGGAAGCGGCTCTAATAAAGAAGAGGGGTCCGAGGAGGCCCAATCTAGAGATGTAAGCAGTGGTGCCGGATCAGAGAAGGAGGCACCAAATGCAAAGAAGGAGCAGACTCCGCCTAAGGAAAACCGCACCATCCGGTGGAGAGTACCAGAAGCCCAGCAGATATATGAGCATGGCATTTCTCTCACGGCTAATAATAAACCTAGGAAGAGCATTCAAGAAGAGTCGCAGATCCTCACAAATTCATTGAACGATATGGATGATATGAAGTGGATATTCAGCTTCTACGGATTTGAGTGGATGGCTAGGGCCCCAGATCGATACACCCCAAAAATCATCCAGGAGTTCGATGCCAACTATTTGGCAACCATACAGTAGAAGGCGAAAGAGGGGTAGAAGTTGAAAGATCAGCCCAAGCTGGAGAGCGTCCTGGTTAGAGGCCGTGAGGTTGATAAATCTGAGCGCACTATTGCTCGAATATTATATGGGACCCAGTTCATACCACCATATGCTATGCCAAAATATGAATATCGGGTGGAAGCTTTGAAACAGATCAAGCAGCTTGGCTTCGATGATAGGCGGAGGTAGATACAATGGTTGTTCGGTGTGATCGCTGAGGAAAAAGAAGAGGCAGAGTGGGTCACTAGAGGCAACCAGGTCACAAAGAATTCCTTAAATTTCATGGCAAAGGCCTGTTCGACGTTAGTGCGCCACCAGTTGACACCGACGGTTAATGACAACACCCTTTGCATAGATAGAGCAGCTTTGACAGCCTATATCATGTCCAGATACCCTATCAATATCCCAAGGGTCATTGCATAGAACATGCGAGATAGGGCTATGGGGTTGAGCACTACCATCCCATTCCCAAGTCTCATTTTCATATTATGCACAGAGGCAGGCATTACGGTGCATCTGTGTGAGGAGCACCTAATTGGAGGACAACGGATCACTGACATTGGCTTGGTCTAGGATGAGATGAACCTAGTAAGCCAGGCCTGACTTTTCACTGCAGTCCCACTATCATGGCCAGTTAGGGGCGCACAGGTGAATGCCCCCACTTCACAGGAGCAGGGTGAGACACCTACTATAGATGCCGGACATTTAGATGCAGCTCCTAGCACCTCTACTGCACCACCCATGAGCCTCCCGAGCCATACTCCAGCTAGGTATATCCATGTGCCTTAGGAATTTCTCTAAAAGCTGGCCAAGAGATTGATTGTAGCTTAGAAAAAGGTCAAGCCGATGATGGAGAATGTCAAGCCATGGGTAAAGGATGAGATAGAGACAGCTACACGGGCCCTACATGCCAGATTATATGGGTTCGAGAGCAGATTCAATATGCGCATGGCCGAGCAGACTGATACTGGCAGCCAACGTGAGGAGTTGGGGGCTCTTCAGAGCCAAGTGGCCGAGTTGTCATCATGACAGCTGGCAAACATAGCAGCCCCCACTTTTCCTAACCTCGATGCCAATATAGATGAGGAGCTTGATCTGGCAGCTTACTGGGAGCCTACAGGAGCAGAGAAATAAAAAGGGAAAAAGAGGGTCTCCGAGGATGTTGGAGACGAGACCCCAAAAAAGAAGAGGAAAAGAGAAAAAAGAGAGCGCAAGCAGGCAAGGTTAGAGAGTCAGCAGACTCACGACGTGCATCAGTAAGAGCTGCTTAAGAGAGCCAGAGGAGCAAGTAGCTCCACCACAGCCTAAGCAGAGCTTGCGGGTGGCAGGCACCCTTCGGGTGAGCCACATTCAGCCCCGACAATTCCTCAGACCGTAGAGATGGTCGATACTGATGAGGGGGTAAACACTCCCCCTATTGATACACCATTGTGTCACGACCCGAGCATAGGCTCGGATAGAGACACGGGACAAGGAATCCTGAGAGACTCCAAGTCGACCCATGGCATGAATATAGAAGATAAGAGCATAGAACAAGCAGAACATGATAAAATAAAACATTCTTAAGTGGAAGTCTGCATACATATTAATCTGAAATAGAGTCAACAATGACAAGCTGAGTTCTACATAATATTTGAAAAAGCCTATGAGCTGATGGGAAAACATCCCCAACTAGCTTCACAAAGTTTATAATTGAAAGAACATAACAATAGATAATTGCATGTCCTCAAAAGCTGAGGACTCACCAACACTAGCTATACAGGCCTGAGGGGAAAGTAAGACTAGTGATGCGGTTGAGACTGATCCTACGGACCTGTATCATAAAATGATACAGCATAGAGTATGCAGTTAGTACTTGGAATGTACTGAATATGCAAGGTAAGTAAAAACAGATAGTTAAAATACATAAGGGTTCATAAGAGTAGGACAGCATGATCATAAAGTAAATATCGTAATGTAACCATAAGCGCTCAAGGTTTGAAGTAAATATCGTAATATAACCATAAGGGCTCAAGGTTTTCAAACCATTCATATTCAATCATAAATCATAATCATAAGATAATCTTTATAAAACATAAGTTGAGCCAAAGTAACATAAACATAACTATTCATAAGTCATGAGAAACAATGGGAGGACTCATCTTACCCGACACCATCATGATAGAGCCTTACATAATGCCCCACTATTTCACCAGTGGTCAGTAGCGTTCCCGTCTTGCAAGGCAGGGAGACGTGCGTGCTTGGTGATATCACAGGTATCTAATAAAATAT
>JACEIK010003656.1:102607-117604 GCA_018107945.1 Datura stramonium | reverse complement strand
AGGTTGATTGTACGACTTGTACTGAGAGTCGTACAATGCATGTTGCAGCTTTACTAAATTGCTCATAACTTTTTTGCTTTAAACTCCGATTGGTGCAAGGTTAGATGCATTAGAAAGAAGACTCAAAAGGCTTCAATTTGATGTGCTGAATCACCCGAAAAAATTTTGTAAAATGGGAGCTATGGTCATTTGGATTTGACCCTTGTAAGAACTTATATGAACACTCAATCGGTAAGGAGGCTCTCAACTCAACTTTATGCTAGAGGTTCCTTATGAAATTATTTTACATTTAATTCACTTCTTATACTTAGGAATTCATATTAAAACTTTATTTCTATATTGATATACTTCTATCCCGAGCCCAAAAAATCAACCCCGAGCTTGCAAGGGCAAAACTGAAATTTTATTTGAAAATCATGTTCCCCATAATGTAAAGAATTCAATTATGAAATTTCATCCAAAACAGAGCTCAAATCAACTTTGCATTCATAAAATAAGATTTCTTAACTTAGACTCAAATCCATAATTTTCCTCCAATAAATTCACGGATAAAAATGAAAACCAACTGAAGAAATCCTGTAGAAATACCAAAATAAGGATTAGATACTTAACCCCTTTTTAAATAGAGAATAATGCCTCAAAAATCACTTAATTCCGAACTCTAGAACTTCAAATATACTCAAAAGACCAAATAAACACAGTTTGTGCAAAGATACATGGTTCAGGTATTTATATAGGGTTGCACCAGCACTGCACCAGCAACTTTAATTTTCACTAAAATGGCCATAACTTCATTATATGAACTCGAAATGCGATGATTCTTTTTTCTATAATTCCTTGTCACGACCCGAACATAGGCCCGAATCGAGACACGGGACAAAGAACCCCGAGAGGCTCCAAGTCGATCCATGGAATGAACATAACATCTAACTCATTCAACTAAATGGAAGATCGACATGATTAACATAGTGTAAGTTTGAGCATTACATACATCTGAATAGATGAAATAAGTCCAAAGCTAAATACACACTATGTCCAGAAAGCCTCTAATACTGACGAGTTGACAGGACAAGACCCCAACTAACTCACTATAGTCGAAAAACTGAAAATACGGAACATAACTGATAATAAAGGCCCTCAAAAGATGAGGACTCACCAACTCTGATCGGGAAGTATAAATGTTTGGGATCTGGCTAGCTGCGGGACTGAGCATGGATATCGGAGCCTGTATCATAAAATGATACAGCATAGAGTAGCGGTCAGTACGTGGAATGTACCGAGTATGCAAGGTAAGTAAAACTGCTAAGTAAGTAAAATCATAAATCATACATATTACAAAACATAATCAAGATAAGATTCTGAGAGTAGGGCTTTCATGCTATTTTCTGAAATCATGATATGAATATAACTGAATATCATAACTGAATCGAATGACCCAAAGCTGAAAACTGATAATCATAAGTAAAACTGAAAAATTGGTTCAAACCTACTGAAAACATAATTTCATGCCTGATGATCATGCATAACTGAAATCATGAACAATAATAGGAGACTCGTCATATGACCGACATTACCACGATAGAGCTTATGTGGTTCCCACTATCACACTCAAGTGGGCATAGTCGTCCAAAGCTTTTCCAGGCTAAGGACGCTACCATGATATCGATATCAAGATGAAGGCCCCTTGGGGGCAGGGGAAGCTCACAAGGGAGGTCCCAAATAATCTGAACATACCAACGTTAGCGCGTTGTTCTGAGGCATAGGGTTGACTGACCCTTAGCCTACTCGATGCTAGACACTACTCCCAAAAACATGCATATGCTCTCCATCATTTTTCAATGAAGCTGAACCATTGTCTAATGACGAAGCTGACTCATAATATACATACATAAATCTGAAATCATAACATGAGGAGCCTAGGCTCTAACCATACCACAAGCTGAACATAATTGGGAGTCTAGACTCCAAAACCATGTGGTAAGCTAATTAGCATGAAATCATAAAACATACTTGATCATATGGGATTTCCCAATACTTTCGCATGCTTGAAATAAACTTGATTCACTTTTAAAACATGAACATAGACATGTGTAATTTGAAATCATACTTTCTTCATAAACATCTCATCATACTTAAACACAGATTTCATGGATCTCAACTTTCATGAACTTTCATGGATGGGCATCATGATTTAGAAAACTTGAAACATAATTTATAATTTAAAACATTGTAAAATCTGCCCATTTATCATAACTCAACACTGAAAACATGCTTAAATCATACCCATGATTGAAACTTAGAGAATTCACACATTGGGTAAAAACACCATAAATTCATTAATTAGAATTTTCATGAATTGAGAAAGGATTCGACATGGGTGTGGACTATTGCACCCATTCATAGTCTTATATACCTGAAGAAATCTAATTTCACAACTTACTTGATTGCCCAATGAGAATTAAGGAAGAGCTTTGAAGAGACTAGGCTTGATCACCCCTTAAACCTCTAAGCTTGCATGCATGAATTAGAATAGGCTTAGAATGATTTAACCCTTCTTAAAACACACTATTCTGAGCTTAAAATGACGTAGTTTAGGCCCTAGGAACTTAGGAATAACATAAAAGCCCTTAATAAATTCACAGAAAATTGCACATTATCAGTCCCAACGAGGGATTCGATGACTCATCGTTCTTGACCAAGACCCATGGTCACCTTTCATGATCAGCACTGGAAACTTGCCTTCCTTGTCACCATGGGGGACACCATGACTCGTGGTGTACCCAACGATTCATGGTGATGACCCGTTAGATACACTGCCATTTTCCTTCATTCTTCAAACCTCCTTTGACCACGGCTGACCTAACTAATTGTGGGGCTGACCATTACTCATGGTCACACCCGTGGTCACCCCAAATCTTAAATTTCCAATCATGGTCAAACCCCTCCCCACGAGTCACTTAAAGACTCATGGTGTTCCTAAGGGGTCACGGGAGGACTCGTCCTGTAACCTGGTGCAGAAAATTCTATTTTCTTTGTTTCAACTCTCGGGTCTGATCTTAAGGTTTTTTGGGTATTACAATATCTCCCCCTTGGGAACATTCATCCTCAAAATGTGGGAAAACATAATAAAAAGCAGAGAAATGCAATCATCATACTCAAAAATTGAACATACATGCTGAAAACTGACGGAGTGACTGACTCCGAATTGAACTACATGACTGAACTGAATTCCTGAATCACACTTTCATTCATTGACATGAATGAAACTACGCACATGAGCTGAACATGAAACTGAATAGAGTATTAAGGAGGAAACTGATACCTCAAGCTGAAACCGATCCGTAAGGGAATAGATGCACCTATTTAGCCATTATTTCTGCTTCGGCTTCCCACGTAGCTCCCTCAACATGCCGATTCCTCCATAAAACCTTGACTGAAGCTACTTATATTGTTATTAGCTTTCGAACCTGACGATCAAGTATTTCTACTGGAACCTCCTCATAACTGAGGCTATTTTTCACACCGACACTGTCCACCGGAACAACCAGAGTTGGATCACTCTAACACTTCTTTTAGAGCGATACATGGATAACTAGATGAACAAAAGATAGTTCTGGGGGCAACTCCAACTCATATGCTACCTTGTCAACTCGTTTCATAATCTAGTATGGGCCAACATAACGGGGACTAAGTTTCTCTTTCTTTTCGAACCTCATCACTCCCTTTATGGGATACACCTTCAGAAACACCCAATCATCAACTTCAAATGAAAGTTATCTCCTCCTCACATTCGCATAGGAATTTTGGCGACTCTGAGCTGTTTTCAACCTATCCCTTATAAGCTAAACTTTCTCCATAGCCTCATCGATTGAATCTGGACCTATCACCGCAGCTTCACGGACTTTGAACCAACCAATAGGCGATCTACATATCCGCCCATATAGAGCCTCAAATGGAGCCATCTGAATGTTGGAATGGTAGTTGTTGTTATACGAAAACTCAATGAGTGACAAATGATTATCCCAACAACCCTTGAAATCAATCACACACGCTCTCAACATGTCCTCAAGAGTCTAAATGGTCCGCTCAGCCTGACCATCTATCTGCGGGTGAAATGTTGTGCTAAGCTTGACCTGAGTACTGAGTCCCTTTTGAAACGACTTCCAAAACTGGGAGGTAAACTGAGTACCTCTATTTTATATGATAGACAAGCGCACTCCATGCAACTGAACTAGCTCCCGAATGTACAAATTAGCATAATTCTCCACTGAATAAGTAGTTTTGACTGGTAAGAAATGAGCTACCTTAGTCAACCTGTTCACAACGATCCAAATAGAGTCATACTGTCAGCGAGTACGAGGCAACCCTGTGATGAAGTCCATATTGATCTCCTCCCACTTTCCAGTAGGGATACTAATATCTTGAAGAATACCTCCAGATCTTTGATTCTCAACCTTCACCTATTGACAATTCGGGCAACTAGCCACAAATTCTACTATGTCCTTCTTCATGCCATTCCACCAATAGACTTACCGTAGGTCACGGTACTTCTTGGTTGCACCTGGATGTATGGAATATATAGAACCATGAGCCTCGTGCAACATCCGATCTCTCAAATTATCAACATCCATAACATACGAGCGACCCTGGTATCGAAGCACTCCATCTCCCCCTTTGGAGAAAACTTCTACCTTTTGATTTTGAACGGCTTCCTTCAACTTCACCAAAATAGGATCCTCGTCTTGTCTAGCTTTAACTTCGGTCACTAAGGATGATTCTGACCTATTCTGAACAATGATACCACCATCTATCGAGTCAACTAGACATACTCCTAGTCGTGCAAGCCCATGTACATCCTTCACTAACTCCTTCCTCTCCTCGTCTATATGGGACACACTCTCCATGGAAAGCCTGCTAACAGCATCTTCCACCATATTGGCCTTGCCCAAATGGTAAAGGACACTCATATCATAGTCCTTCAATAGCTCCAACCACCTTCTCTGATGTAGATTCAAATCCTTTTGGGTAAACACGTATTGTAGGCTCTTGTGGTCCATAAACACATCTACATGGACCCTGTACAGATAGTGTCTCCAAATTTTCAAGGCAAATACTACCGCTGCCAGTTCGAGATCATGAGTCAGATAATTCTTTTTGTGAACCTTCATATGCCTGGAAGCATATGCTATAACCTTACTGTGTATGATCAATACACAACCAAGGCCAATCCTCAAAGTGTCACAATATACCACAAACCCATCGGTACCCTCAGGTAGGGTCAACACCAGTGCTGAGGTGAGTTGAGTCTTTAAATCTTAAAAGCTCTTCTCACAAGCCTTTGACCATTGAAACTTCACTTTCTTCTGGGTCAACTTAGTCAACGGGGCTGCAATGGATGAAAACCCCTCAATAAGTCTCCGATAATAATCAGCTAAACCCAAGAAACTCCTAATATCTGAAGGACTCACTAGTTTAGGCTAATTCTTCACCGTTTCTATCTTTTGAGAGTCTACCTGTACACCCTCATTTGACACCACATGACCTAAAAACTCCATTGAGTTCAACTAAAACTCACATTTACTGAATTTAGCATACAACTAGCGATCCTTAAGAGTCTGTAGCACCACCCTCAAATGAGCGGCATGTTTCTCCTTGCACCGAGAGTATATGAGAATATCATCTATGAACACAATCACGAACATGTCCAAATATGGCTTGAACACCTAGTTCATCAAATCCATAAAAGTTGTAGGAGCATTCATTAGTCCAAAAGACATAACTACAAACTCATAGTGACCCTACCGAGTCTTGAAGGCTATCTTTGGGATGTCACTCTCCTGAACCCTGAGCTAATGGTATGTGGACCTAAGGACTATCTTTGAAAAGGACTTAGCACCCTGAAGTTGGTTATACAAATCATCAATCTTGGGGAGAGGATACCTGTTCTTGATGGTAACTTTGTTTAATTGTCGATAATCAATGCATATACGAAGAGAACCATCCTTCTTGCAGACAAAGAAAACTAGTGCACCCCATGGGGATTTTCTAGGTCTGATGAAACCCTTATCTAAAAGTCTTTCAACTGCTCCTTCAACTCTTTTATCTCAGCTGGAGTCATTCTGTAAGGAGGAATAGATATAGTTTTCGTATCTAGAAAAAGGTCAATACAAAAATCAATCTCCTACTCAAGAGGGATTCCTGGTAAATCATCTTAAAACACCTCTGGATATTCACACACTATGGAAACTAATTGGATAGTTGGATTTTCATATGTAACATCCTTAACCCTAACTAGATGGTACACGCAACCCTTAGAAATCATCGTTCTGGCCTTAAGGTAGGAAATGAAATGACCTACAGGCACAGCTGAACTACCCTTCCACTCTAGGACTAGTTCACCCGAAAATCTAAACTCTACTACACGGGTTCTACAATTGATTGAGGCATAACATTTATATAACCAACCCATGTCGAGGATAACATTAAAATCAGTCATGGCTAACTCTACTAAATCTGCTAAGGTGACTTTATGAAAGATTGTGATAGGTCAATTTCTATACACCCGTCTAGCTATAACTGAATCACTAATTGGAGTAGAGACTAAGAAGGGTTCTGATAAGATACCGGGACTGACTCTGAAACTACTAGCAACATAGGGCATCACAAAATACAAAGTAGCCCATGGATCTAATAATGCATATACATCAAGGTGGAATACTCGTAACATACCAATGACTATATCTAGGGAGACCTCCTGCTCCTGACGGAATGCTAGGGCATAAAATCTAGTTTGGAGTTGACCACCACCCGCACAAGTAGATGCCCCCTACTGAGCTGGGCGTTCTGGTGGAGCTACTAAACTGGAGGCTGGGCCTCGGCCCCTATTATGATCCTGTCTGGTTGCTGGCAATCTCTAAGCATATACCAGGTTTCCCACACCCAAAACAAGCACCTGAACCTACTAAGCACTGGCCCACATTTCTCCGGCCACATGTGCTACACTCAGGAGGGTTGGTCTCTGCCGTTCTGCTACTCTGGCCTCTAGAGCTTGATGCTCATCCCCTCTGATTGCGCCTGGACCTGGATGGCACACTCATAGCCGAAGGCGCTGGGGCTAAAAATCTCTGGTGGGATTGCTGACGGTGCCCACTAGGTATCAACTGGGAGAATCCGAAGCTATCAATCGTGGCCCTCTTGGACTCTCTCTCCCGCTCACTCATCTATACCGCCTCCATTTGCTGGGCGTACAGGACTATCCGAGCAAAGTCAATATCCTAATGAAGCATCACAGTCCGACAATCCTTGACTAGGTAGTCTACTACCCCATGCATGAACCGGCTCACTCGGGCTCTCTGATCCGCAACAATCTCAGGTGCATACTCGACAAGTGAGTGAACTCCAAGGCATACTCCTGAACAGTCACCTTCCCTTGCTTTAGATTTACAAACTTGGTTGCTTTGATCTCCCGAGGGAAGAACCGATCCCAAAAAGTGTCATGAAACACATCACAAATACGTATTCTACATAAGATAATAAAATCATGAACACCCATATTTATATATTTCTATCCCGGGCCCAAAAAATCAACCCCGAGCTTGCAAGGGCACAACTAAAATATTATTTAAAAATCATGTTAACATTACGTAAAGAACTCAAATATGAAATTTCATAAAAAACGAAGCTCAAATCGACTTTGCATTCATCAAAATACGGTTTCTTAACTTTAGACTCAAATCTCTTATTTTTCTCCAATAAATTCACGGATAAAAATGAAAACCAACTGAAGAAATCCTGGAGAAATACTAAAATAAGGATTAGATACTCACCCCCTTTTTAAATAGAGAAGAACGCCGCAAAAATCACTCAATTCCGAACTCTTGAACTCCAAATATACTCAAAATACCAAATAAACACAGTTTGTGCAAAGATACACAATTCAGATATTTATATAGGGTTGCACCAGCTTTAGAAACATCTCATCATACTTGAACACATATTTCAAGGATCTCAACTTTCATGAACTTTCATGGATGGACATCATGCTTTAGAAATCTTGAAAACAAAATTTATAATTTAAAACATTGTAAAATATGCCATTTATCATAACTCAACATTGAAAACATGCTTAGATCATACCCATGATTGAAACTTAGAGAATTCACACATTGGGTAAAAACTCCATAAATTCATCAAGTAGAATTTTCATGAAACTTAGAGAATTCACACATTGAGAAAGGATTGGACATGGGTGTGGACTATTGCGCTCATTAATAGCCTTACATACCTGAAGAAATATGATTTCACAACTTCCTTGATTGCCCAATGAGAATTGAGGAAGAAATTTGAAGAGACTAGGCTTGATCACCCCTTAAACCTCTAAGCTTTCTTGCATGAATTAGAATAGGCTTAGAATGACTTAACCCATCTTAGAACACATTATTCTAAGCTTAAAACGACGGAGTTTAGGCCTTAGGAACTTAGGAATTATGGAAAAGACCTTAATAAATTCGCAGGAAATTGCACACTGCTAGTCCCACCGAGGGACTGGAAAACTTATCGTCCCTGACCACGACTCATGGACACCTTTCATGATCGGCACTGGAAACTTTCCTTCCTTGGTCACCACAGGGAACACCACGACTTGTGGTGTACCCGATGATTCATGGTGATAACCCGTTAGGTACACTGTCATTTTCCTTCATTCTTCAAACCACCTTTGACCACAGTTGACCTAACGAATCATGGGGCTGACCATGACTCGTGGTCACACCCGTGGTCACCCCAAATCTGAAATTTCCAATCATGGTCAAACCCCTCCCCATAAGTCACTTAACGATTCGTGGTGTTCCTGACGGATCACTGGACGACTCATCCTATGACCTGATGCAGAAAATTCTATTTTTCTGTTTCAACTCTCGAGTCTGATCTTAGGATTTTGGGGTATTACATTCCTAGATAATGATAAGGACATACTTGTTCAATCAAAACTCCATTTGGTGCTCGTTTTCCCTGTCAAACATCATTTTTTCTTGTGCAAGAATTATTTTCATCTTTTGCAATAAAAACCCAATCTTGACTTATCGAAATTACACCAAACTCTTCAGATAACTCCTATAATTCATGCTAAGAATTTTGACGGTCTCGAAATAATTTTTCAATCTCCAATACTAAAAACAAACCTCTGAGTTGTCACATTTTATGCTTAAAATCATGCTAAAACACACAAAATATTCAAATCCACTCAAAACTCATCCGAAATCCTCCGATCACAAACCAAATATGCAATTCAATCATTAAACACATTTCGAACCCGTTGGAATCATCGAATCACCAATATGAGGTCGTTTTAATTGAAAGTTGATCGTAGTCAAACTTAGCTTCCTTAAAGCTCATAAATTCAATCAACGGTTCAAATAACTTCTGAATACCTCGGGATCCATGAAAACTATCCAACTAAGTCATAAATCATGATCTGGAATTAACAGAGCTATCAGAACCCAAATTCGAGCTCGCTAACCTAAAATGCTTACTTTGTTCAAACCTCTCAAACTTCAAACCTTCCAAAAATCGAAATTATTATCCAATCTTCATTGGATCATCTCGGGAATTGTGTCATCAATCTCCGCAAGTCATAAATAACAAAACAAAGATATAGAAAGGTTCAACCTAGGGAAATGGGTCAAAAATTGCAAAATGACCATGTGAGTTGTTACACTTCTAGGCTTGGCTAATAACTGTGCTTCCTGAACTTCTACATACCAGGCACCTATGGCAGGGATAAGGAGTTATCCTGAACGTACACATTTTGACCATAATTTCCATCATGGGGGAACATTCATAGGGCTTATAGTAAGGAAATTATGAGCATGAATCATTCAAGAAATCTAAGTTGGGTATATACTTGATATAACACGATCTTATGAGCTGATAAGGCAAATCTTAAGGACTGAGTCCATAGAGCTGAGCATACTGAGAGACATGAGTATACATACATAATGAGGGTCATGACATGAAGCTGAGATTTATGGAATCATGGAAGAAAACTGGAATCACCATTTGAAGTGGTTACCTCTCATTCTACGAATTTGAGTATGAATACATGTAAGGAGTACTTGGAACTTAGACATGGGCATAACATGTTCAAATACGACGTAAGTAGAGTATCGAATCAACTGAAGTATGTAAGGACACCTGAATAAGCGTGGATCGATCTCCCATAGCTACTGATCCTTGACCTACACTTGGAGCTTAAGGCTTGACCTAGTCCTTCATCTTATAATCTCTCCCTTAGCTTATGTCACGTTAAGTCAAACCGATCCGACGAATCAAGTCAAATCGAGAAAAAAAATTAACTTGTGATTTGGTCTGATTGATTTGGCGTTGAAAAGAAAAAGGTCATTNCTTATAATCTCTCCCTTAGCTTATGTCACGTCTCGGACGTAGACTCGAATCATAACGCAGGACAAGGAACCCAGAGAGGGCCCCAAGTCAACCCATGGAATAAGCATACATCTACTTCAATCATTAAAGGAGAAAGATTAAACATAAGACATAGCGGAAATTTAAACCGATCATAGCATATCATAACATTTGGAAGTACTAGACATATACAAGCTGAGTTCTATATACTATATGAAAGCCTTTACTACATATGATAGGTTGATGGGACAACACCCCAACTAACCCGAACAAATACTGAAACATATAATAGCATATCTTCTATCAAACAACCCTCTTAACATGAGGACTCACTAATAAACTGAAGGCAAACTCTGAGATGATCTAGATATGAGGATGAGCCTGAGTGTCAGATCCTGTATCAAGAAATGATACAACATAGAAAGTATGGGGTCAGTACGTGAAATGTACCGAGTATGCAAGTTAAGTAAAACGGGCATTTAAAATATGCAATAGCTAATAAAAGAGCATAAGAGTAGGACATCATGCTCATATCATAAATATCATAACATAATATATTATAGGGCTCAAGGTTTTCAAAGCATTCGTAATACAATCGAAATCATAATCATGAGAGGAAAGCCATATTGAACATAACTTGAGACAATATACATAATCATAGGCATGCATAAATCATGAGGAGCAGTGGGAGATTCTCTTAATCGACATACCCCATATGAGCACACATGAAGCCCGACTTGTAACCCTAGTCGGGAGGGTGTCCGTACCTTGCCAAGGGTAGGACCATGAAAGTGTGTTATCACCATGAAGAGGGCCAATTGGACCGGGGATAGTCACAAGGGAGGTCCCAACATACCTACGGTGGCACGTAGTTTATGAGATCCGGGACAGAACCTAGGCCCCGAGCCTACTTAGTGTTCGATACTACTCCCAAAACATATATAGTGCTCATAGTATAAAATGCATGAATTCATGGGCTAGTTAAATTATGATAATCATAAACATAATTGTATATACGTGAACTAGACATGACATAAGGCCCGTGAGTCGGCCAAAAAATAATTCATGAATCATAGGTTTCATGGATACTTGAAGATCATACATATAGATTGAAAATATTCCAATCATGATGGGTAATTGAATAAATTCATATTTAAATTGTAATTCATGTTGGGCTTGTAAATATCACCAATTGAAGCAAACATCATAAATCGATTCATCATAGTTCATGCTTAAATAGGTTTATTTTAGTATAAATCGAACTCAATAGTTTTATAAGTAAAATTAAATGTAAAATCTGATCAAAATCCATAAAATATGATATAGATCATAAATCATAAATCCCATTAGCAAATCATTCGAATTTCACAAAAATTGAATTAAAACCCTATGTGGTTTTGGAATAGATTTTCACAAGTCAATAGAGGATGGGCATGGGTGTGAACAAAACACCCATTCGTAACCCTACGTACCTGATGGAGGCTGAATCTTACTCTCCCTTGAATTACCAAAACGAAATTGAAAGAAATTGAGGAAGAAAATCTTGAATCATCCCTCTATCACTCTTCTATTCACTTGCATGCATAAATGAAGACTTTAGGATAGTTTCCCCCTCTAAAACCCACCTTTCGTAGATTAAAACGACATAGTTTAGGATTTAGGAACTTAGGAATTACGAAAAGGCCTTACTAATTCGCAGAAAATTAACTGTCAGTTGGTCTTAACGGATGACCTGACGACTCGTTGCTGGAGGCACAACTCGTTAAGTCGATCGTCAAGTGCACTGCCTCATCTATTTCCCTGGGCTCATAACGGGTCACTCCACGACTCATCAGGGGTGACCACGACTCATTGTCACCACTCATTAAGTACACTATCTCATTTCCAAACTTTGACTCCAAGTCTACCAATAACTCACCCCACGACACGTTAAGGCTAACAAAGACTCGTGGGGACTCCCTTCAGGTACACTGCCCAGCTTTCCTTCCCCATGAGTCACCTGATGACTTGTTGGTTGTCCTCACGAGTCGTGAGACGACTCGTCCTGAGGCTGTAGTAAAAATTCCGACTTTTCCCCATTTCAACTCCCATGTCCGATCTTTGAGCTCCTGGGGTATAACAACTTAAAGGTCATCATTCTGAGGATTGGATCCCCTCCTTAAGGCTAGGTAGAAATCACTATCTCTTGACTTCCCATTCGCCTCTAAGGCTATCACGGAAGGCTTCATACTTCTCCTGTCGTACTCCCCCACTCTTTTGGTTCCTTACTTCAAGTTCACGAATTCTTCTGCATTAGCTTCTCTTAACTTCTACAGGAAGAAATAATTTGAGAGCACCTCTTATTCCACTGATTGGCGTTATGCTTTGGAGTATGTGAATACACGAGTGTCATGACCCGAACGTAGGCCCGGATCATAACATGGGACAAGGAGCCCCGAAAGACTCCAACTCGACCCATGGCATGAACATTCATCTAACTTCATAACACTTAAAGCGGAATGCTGAGCATTTGATATAGCGGAAATATAAACATAACATAACATAGCATGATAAGCGGAACATACTAGAATTACATATCAATTGAGTACTACAATTAGTCTGAAAGCCTCTATCATACCAGATGGGTTGATTGGACAACATCCCCAACTAACCTGGTAAAACTGAAACAAAAAGAAACATCATTGTCTGAAAATATGGCCCTCAGAACATGAGGACTCACCAAAAGGGTTGATAGCTAACTCTAAAAGAGACTACTGATGGGGATGAGCCTGAGAGTTGGGTCTTGTATCATAAAACGATATAGCATAGAACGTATGTGGTCAGTATTTGGAATATACTGAGTATGTAAGGTAAGTAAAACAGACATTTAAAATATATAAAATCTCATAAATGATCATAAGGGTTGGACAACATGCTCATAACATAGATAACACATGATAACATAAGGCTCAAGGTTTTCAAAACATTTGTAACTCAATCATAATCATAATCATAAGAGAAAAGCTTTATTGAAAATGTCTTGAGCCAATATATATAATCATAAACATGCATAAATCATGAGAAATAATGGAGATTCTCATAACCGACATATCCCATACGAGCACACATGGAGCCCGGCCTGTAACCCTAGTCGGGAGGAAGTTCGTACCTTGCCAAGGGTAGAACCATGAAAGGCGTGATATCACCATGAAAAGGGACATTTGGGTCAGGGAACAGTCTCAAGGGAGGTCCCATCATATCCTATGGTGGCATGTAGTTCTGAGATTTGGGGAAGAACCTAGGCCCTGAACCTACTCGGTGTTAAATACTACTCCCAAAATATATATAGTGCTCATAATATAATATGCATGAGATTCATGGGCTAGTTAAATCATGATATTCATAAACATGCTTGTAAATACGTGAACTAGCCATGAGGACAAGGCCCGTGAGTTGGCCAAAAATATAATTCGTAAATCATGGGATTCATGCATAATTGTTATCATACATATACTTTGCAAATCATCAAATAATAATGGGTATTTAAATAAATCCATATTTAAAATCATAAATCATGACGAGTTTATGAATATCAACAATTGAAGTAAGGATCATAACTAAATTCATCATAGAACATGCATAATTGGGCTTAATTCAGTAGAAATTGAAATCAATAATTTTATAATCAAAATAGTTGTAGAATCTGATCAAAATTCAGAAAATATAATGTAAATCACAAAAGAAAATAACCCATTAATAGATCATTAGAATTCCACAAGATTTAAGTTAAAACCCCCATAAGATTTTTGATCAACTTTCATGAATTAGGAGAATTGGGCACGAGTGTGAATGAAAACACCCATTCATAATCCTACATACCTGGGTAAGATCAATTTTCACCACTCCTTGAAAGCCCAAAGGGAATTTGATGAAGAACACCTTGAAGACTAGCTTGATCACCTCTAAATTTTTCTAACTTTTGCATGCATGAGAATGAATAGGCTAGGAGGGATTAACCTATCTTAATACACTCACAAAATAACTTAAAACGACCTAGTTTAGGACCTTAGAGAGTAGAAATGATAAAAGTACCCTTAATGAAAAACCCTAAAAAATCTCCACTGGGTGAACTAACGGGCGTACCAACGAGTCATTGGAGGATACCAAGACTCGTGGTATCCGTCCATCTCTACACTACCAAATCCTTGATCTCAGATTTAACCCATGACACTACAGGACAAGTCGTCCTTTCATCCAACGAGTCGTCACATCGTCCGTTGTTTGCCCCCTCCAGATCCTGCACTGGTCCTTCCAACGAGCCTCACCACGACTCATTACGTCATCCAACGAGTCATGGTTGCCTTCCGTTAGGGCCACTGGAAAATATTAACATCCTATACGACGACTCGTGACCACGACCCATTACCTCTCAGGATGGGTCGTGGGATGGCCCGTTATATCCCTTAATGCTAAAGTCCAGTACCCACCACGGCTACAAATGATGGCTCATTGTACCCAACAATGAGTCATTACTTCACTCGTTGTTTCCACTGTCACCAAACTTGATCCTTCCCATGACTGCTTCCCATGGGTCGTTGG